>BHFT01036831.1:0-28875 GCA_004320025.1 Laticauda laticaudata
TGGAAAATTTGCTCGTCCGCTGTGTCCTTTTTACATACGTTTTGCATCCGTCGGGCGATGTGACCTGGCCTTTAGATATGTGTCCCTCTTTACATTTTTTTACTTACCTTTTGTTTCTTTCAGTTGGTCAGACTTCTTTATGAAATCATGCTATTTTTTTCTTGAATTTCTTGTTTTTCTTTTTCAGTGGTACTGAGCTCATGGACTGTGTTTCCATCATCATATTTTTCAAAGTTTCCCAAGCTTCTTGACATTTTTTCCCCTTTAAGATTTTCATCCATGGGATCCTTTCTAAACTCTGAGTTTGTTAAAATCAGCTCTTTTAAAGTCTAAGATTCTGATTTGAATTTTAGTGACATTGTCATTCTCCCCCAAACTTCCTGTAATTTCAATCCCCTCTATCACTTCTCTGTTAGTAAAAATAAAGTCCAGTATAGCTGTCTCTCTAATTGCCTCCTCTACCTTTTGGGTATCAAAGTTGTCAGCTAGGTTGTATTGTGGCCTTCCGGCAACTGACGGAACTGGCAGCAGAGTCAGACAGTATTGAGGAGGTTGGGTAGGAACCTGGGTGCGGTCTGGAGGCTGAGGAAGACTCAGAGGAGGGCTATGCATCAGAGGCAGAGATGGGGCCGGGGCAGGCTGACAGTCAGCAGCTGCCTTCGGGTTTGGATAGCAGTGATGCAGGGGAGCTTCTGGAACAGGTTCCCAGCCTGTGCGTGCACAGAGCTAGCAGAAGACAAGAACAATTGAGAAAGCAGGGTTGACTCAGGAGTAAGGTCACACTTCGGAGATGATTGGCCCTTCCCATAGGACATAAAAGAGGAGTGAACAGGACATGAGCTTTTGCAGGAAGCAATTAGTTCATCTGGTCGGTTCAAGCTTTGAAAAGTTCTGTTTGATTGTATCAAGTTTGGCCTTGCCCTGCATCTGGCAATTAGTTCTCTGGCTGCATTCCAAGTGTGATAAGGTGGGTGTTTATAAATATTCCCCTGAAAGACTTTGAAGCCTGGCTGGCTGTGAATGAACATAATTCACAGCTGTAGAATAGAAAAGAGATTTTGCTGGGCTTAAGATTGTGTTTCATACTTTCTACAGAAGCCTAGGTCAGAACAGGTTGGTCAGGAACAGAGGTGGTATTCAACAGATTCTGACCAGTTCTGGAGAACCGGTAGCAGAAATTTTGAGAAGTTTGGAGTACCAACAAATACCACCTCTGACTGGAGATTTTACAGTATCCTTCCCCTGCCAAGCGATGCCCACAGAACCAGTAGTAAAAATTTTTGAATCCTCCACTGGTCAGGAATCTGTTCAATGTCCCACTTGTTGCTGAGTTTTTGTCCCAGTTAATATCAGGTCATGAAATTACTACTGTGTTTCTTACATACATTTGTCAACTGATGAGCAAAAAAGTTCACCTATTTCTTCTGCTTGGTTGCATGGCCTACAGTATACACCTATGGCAATTTCATTCTTTTTTCCTTTTATGTTGATCCATAAGCATTCTAGCATCCTTGGTTTTGTGCATGTCTGTCCTTACTGTCTCCCCTTGTGGTTGCCTTACTGAGGTGAAATGGAACTTTGGAAAGTTTCACTTAAACTATACTTGCACTTTGCAGCAGAGTGGGGATTGAAGGTCAATGAGAAGGTGCATCCTCTGTCTCTCAGGAAGTACACATCAAGTTATAATATGATGGGCTTAGTGATTTAGGAGAGAAAAAGCTTCTTCAGGGATGTTCTTCTCTTCCTTCTAGAAAAAAAAATGCTTTATTTCTACACAAATAAGAAATATATGAGGGCCTATGCCATTCTACAGGGACTGAGAATTACAAGGTGTCTGTTACAGGAAGGCCATCTTGGCATGTCTGCTCCCTACCCCTCATCAACCAATCAACCAGAACATAGTGGGTTATTGGATTGTGTATAAAATCTTACTTGGTGGGGATTAACATATATATATGAAATCAATTTGACTGTAACATCAGCTTATGTGGTGCAGTATTGGACCAGGACTGAGGACATCCAGGTTCAAGTTTCCATTCAAATATGCAGCCTGTCCCTTCATCAAGTCTAACTCAAAATCATGGTTGTGAGATAACCTCAAGTAGCCCCTATGGAAGCCCACAAAAAAAAATGTGGGATATAAGTTATTAAACAGGCAGAAAGGAGCTGGGCCTTTACAGAACAAGCCAATCTGACATGCCTAGAGTGAATCACCTGACTCCTGAGAGCCAATAAAAGAAAATAAGGGAGTTTTAACAGTTAGGGCAGGAAGAATTTTGGTATCCTTTGAGCAAGGTTGCCAGTGAGAAGTTTTTCAACCTAGATCTGAATTTTTTTCAATCCCCATCTGCATTTCTCTTTTTCTTTTATTTCAAAATTTAATAAAACCTAAGGTTTTTTTATATATGACAGATACAGAAACAAATTAATAAAGCTGGAAAACATGGTAGGTCCTCTAATCATTGTGTCACCACCTTTTGGACCTCAGGGACCACCAAACTTATAATTTTAAATCTTGCGGCCCATTAATATGAATCGAGCATGCTGCTCACTGAAGCACCTGGACTCCCACTGATGGGATGGGGTCCTTCAGGGACTTAGTTTGGCTGCCTGTTTCTGCAACCTTAAATACTCAAAGAGTCATATGGAACAATTTCCCATAGAAAACAAAACACCAAGATCTCTCATCTCTCTCTCTCCCCCCCGCTCTCTGTCCCCGGGGGTGTGGTGGGGGGAAAGGACCATCTGAACTGGTGCTAGGTGGTGAGAATCTTATGTCTGGAGGCTGATGAGCCTCCTGCTGAAGATCAAGTGGCTGGTGGGAAGATGGGGCAACAGGGATGATACCAGCGGTGGATGGACTGATACGCAGAGACACGGCATTGGAGCCCTTCTTGGGTGTTCTCTGTAGTGCGAGGGGAGGGCACAATCTCCCGAGCCCCTCCTCTCAAGAGCTTCTCTTCTTCCTCTCCAGAAACACTTTGCAGCTCCTGAGGGAAGGGGTCCCCCTCGCAACATCTTCATCTGAGGGCATCGCTGGCAGACGCTTCCTGCAGCTCAGGAGGTCCACACACTTCCCGCTGCTGCTCAGTGCACTGAGGCAAGAGGCAGCAGCCATGACATGGGTTTGCTAGGGAGACTGCAGCATTGCCCAACCTCCCTGCCAGATATCTGGTCTTCAGCATGTGGCTCGTCGGCCGGACATCAGATTCCCACCACCCAGCACCAGTTCAGATGTTCCTTTCCCTCCAACCCCACCCCCTTGCAGGCCAGGGAACACCCAGGAAGGGCTCCAATACCTCAATCTCCCCCGCGCTACCCTCCCTCCCACGCACATCAGTCCATCTACTGCCAGTATCACCCATTGCAGACACGGGTGCACTGCGGACAACCAAAATTTTCTCATGCACCAGGCTGTGGCCCACCAGTTGGTGACCACTGATCTAGGGTGTTAGCTATTCCTGCCAGCTTAGTATCATCCACAATTTGGTAAATTCCCTTTCTATTCCCTTATCTAAGTTATTTATGAAGATATTGAAGAGCACTGGACTTAAGATGGAACTTTGTGGTACCCCACTGCTTACTTCCCTCCATGTAGATATAGTACCATTAAGGACTACTCATTGAATATGGTTTGTCAGCCAGTTGCAAATCCATTTGATCATGATGCTATCTATCCCACTTTTTTCTAGCTTATCAAGAAGTAGGCTTGGTCTACTTTGTCAAATGCCTTGCTGAAGTCTAGTTATATTATGTCCATAGTATTTTGCTGGTCTACTTATTTAGTCACCATGTGGAAAAATGAAATAAGATTAGTCTGGCATGATCTGTTTTTAAGAAACTCATACTGACTTCCAGTTATTACTTTACTCATTTCTAGATGTTGGCAGATCTGTTTTTTTTTAATTATCTTTTCTAATATCTTCCTGGGTATTGATTAGGCTGATTGATCTGTAGTTTTCTGGGTCTTCCCACCCCACCCCACATCTTTTTCTTTTCTTTTTGAAGATGGGAACCACATCAGTTCTTTTCCAGTCTTCTGGTAATTCCCTGGTGCTCCAGGATTTTTGAAAGATGACATTTGCCAACTCCTTTAAGAACTGAGATGACATCTTCCAGCTGCTTTAGAACTCTGGGATATAATCTGTCAGGTCCCGGTGATTTGTATTCATCAAGATCAGACAGGTGTTCTCTTACCATTTTTTGCTTATTTTAACTTTTATTTCTAGTCTGTCTTTTACAGTTATGCTTTTGGTAGGTTGGATTATTGTTTCTTTTTACATAAAGACAGATGCAAAGAATGAGTTAAGCATCTCTGCTTTCTCTCTGCTGCCTGTTACTTCTTTGCCATCTTCTCTCGTGATGTCTTGCTTTACAACTGCATCCTTAGCTAACAAAATTTCCATCCCAATTTTGGTAGAAAGTTGGGATTACTTATAACTTTATGTTGTACCTGTCAATAAGTAGATAAAAATAATTTAGTTTAAAACTTATTTATTATACTTCTTGTTACCTGGGTTATTTTTAAGAAACTCCTCTGGCAATTTTTGAGCAGAGCTTTTGGGTTAGGGTTAGAGATGAGGAAGTTACCTCAGACAGGGCTGGAAATTCAGATGTGGCTGTGTTTAGAATAGTGTTAGGGATTTTTTTGTATTTTTTTAACTTTGTGCAACAGGTGAATCTTATCTTTTTTTGGTAGAAAAGAAGAAAAAGTAGAAAAGAAAATTGTTTTTTTGTTTAAATCCTGGAGTTAACTAATGGCCTACTAGCACCCAGCTCAGCTTGGTCGGACTGTTGATGTCAATTTTTTTGTTTGTTTGGTTGGTTGATTGGTTGGTTTTCTTTTCTGTATTTAGGAAGACCCAGGTTGGATGAGGATTTCCTTATTAGCATAAACTGTCATCAAAAATAGTTCAAGACACATCTAAAACTAGTGTATTTTGAAATGAGAAGTAATAAAGATCTCATGCCTGCTTAACATGTTTTGAGTATGATACTGGAGACATCTTTATGTCCTTGTAATTGTTTTTCACCCAACTCATCCTTCTAAAACAGTGGTCCCCAACCTTTCTGGTTTTGTGGAAGATAATTTTTCCATGGACCATGGGGGGAGGAGTATGAAACCTAGTCGCAATTTTGCTTGCCTGCCGCTCCTTTCTAGCTGCGTAGCCTAGTTTCAATCAAGCCATGGATTGGGGCCGGGCTATGCACCCCTACTTTTTAACATTTTGTTTGTTTTACTATTTTCATTGTGTCTACATAGTACACTTTTCCAAATGTGATACATTACCAAGACTTTTGGAGGAAGATGACACAACAGTTGCAGTTTGCTGAGAGCAATTTGCATTGTTCTTTGCAGAGGAAGTGTGTCTTGATTTCAGCTGCAATGTTGAAGGACACAAGAAAATAATCTCAGCAGCTTTTCTTGTTTCCTTACATTTGTTTCAAAGGGCAAATAAATTGTGCAAAGAAATGAGAGCCTTCACCTATTGAAGAATAGTAGAGGTGGATTAATATATGCAATAGAAGAAGTAAGTTATGGCCTTGAAGAAAATTCTTGTCTTGCTAAAAATTGTCTCTTTCTTTGACCAGAAGAACCCAGAAGAATATTAGCTGTCTTGACCTGATATTAACAAAGAAAGCTAAGAATATAGTATTTAAAGTCATTAAATGTTTAGAGTTTTTTTAAAATAAAAAAGCTGATTAATATTTTGTCTTTTATTTAAAATTTGTACACTTAGTTACCATAGGAAAAAACAAAAATTTTTACTCTTAATGAATATTTAAAATACAATGACTTTGGCGATAAAGGTGAAATCATCAAAAATAGCTATTGGGCAAAGATTCACAATTGCTATGCATGTATGTACTGTATGCTGTATTTGATCTGGATATGTACATATATATCCCTGATACATCCACCACATCCACACATATTATACTCCTGGTATCATTGTCAGCCTGATTTAAAATGCAGATGTTGCATTACCTTCATGATTTTATTTTTACTTTATTTTAACTAAAACAAAAATTAAACAGAAAAAAGCATCCAGTCTTCCTTGTATAACAACTTAGCATTATGATTCTATTGCAGCTGATCACCTCTATCTTCAAATCATTTCAAAGGCTCTAATCATTTAACATTGAAAAATTAACAGGATACTTATTTCAGATCAGATCTACTATGCACTTCCTTTTTTTAAATGCCATTAGGTATCCTGAATAACACAACTCCTTTACTCCACCCCTAATTAGAAAACAATTGGTGAAAAAGATAATGGGAACATTGAAAAAGATGGTAGTGGTACATTGTGCAAATACTCAGTTTAGAATAAGGGATATTTTTCTGCACACACAACAGCTAAGTTCATACAATATACTAAACTAACTCGATACACTTGCTTTGTAATGAAACTATGTGGTCGGGCTTAGTTTTGGGGGAGGAAAATAAGGGGGGGGATTCTTCCTCTGCCTACCAGCATCTATCGGTATTCATCTGACTAGCATCCTGTCAGTGTGTGAAAGAGTTCAGGGCTGTTTGGGAACTGAAACAGTTTTTTGCTGTGTGAGCAAGAAGGAGACAGCAAGGAGTCTCGGTGTGGCTTAGCTCAACTGTTCTGTACTAAAACTGGTTGCTGCTGTGAAACTGAAACTCCTCTCCTCTGCTTGTGTTTTGCATTTGGAACAGATTTCTTTTTAGCTGGAGATGGGAGTAGAACTCCTTAGCATCAGAGCATATTAATAATAATATACAAAATACTAATGCTTAGATGCTCATTTTGAAAAATCCTTTCTTAGTGAGCACTTAGAAGCCAAGTTTCAAGTTTGTCGGCTTTATGGTTCTGGAGATTTTGTTATGATGCATGAGTGGTATTTTGTTTTTATATATGTAGATTCTTAACCAACTTCTAAATTATAAACAACTGTTGTGTTCACCCAAATGACTGTACTCAAAAGTGACTTAATATGATGGCCCGATTCACACAAAACAGTGATGATAGTTGGTTCCTATTTTATGTTGCATGCAAATTATTTTATTGCATTTCATCAAGGGTGAGTTTCTACCGATTCTGTTCACCTCTGTAGAACCGGTAGCTCTGAAGAGCAGCAGACATAGAACCAGTTCTGTTTACTGATGTTTTTGCCCACCCACCCATCTGGGTTCTTAACTGATATTTATTTCCTGATTTTTCAACTTCAGCTGCCGAACGAGGCACAGCTGCAGCTAAAAAAGCAGGAAAATAGGCTGTTTTAAAGGCTGCTTCTCTGCATGCAGCCTGCTGATGACGATTTACAGGTGTGCGGCTCCCAGCGTGCAGAGAAGCTCATAAATCCCAAACCAGTAGTTAACCCTGTCATATCCCACCCCTGCATTTAATCAATTAATTTGGCAGATTGTGCCAACCAAACCTTACACTACTGACAGAAAATCTGCAGAAAGAAATGGTTTGAAATAGTTCAGTTGATCTTTGAATTAGATTAGTTCATCTACTGAACTAGTCTAATCAGGGTCAATGGAAATGGAATAAGCATTGCCTAGAGTTGGGCTTTATAAAGAAAATGTCAGTGCCAGGGGTCTGCAAATAATGTTCATAATATTTACTAGGACTACAGATTATTATTGGGCAAGCCATACCTTTTTCATATATGAACTTTGAAGCAAAAGTAACACCAGTAAAAGACTGCAGCTAATTTATAGGATCACCATATTCATATAATATGCCCTGAAATTAACTGTTGTTACAATGTTCAAAGTTACAAATTACTGAATATCATTTTATTCTAATTCAGCACATTTCAAAACCCAGCCTCCAAATTAGTTTTCAAAACCAGAGAAAAGAATCTGAGCAAAATAATATGACAAATATATAAATATTTAATGGTAACTCACCTGTTCATGTAATTGGTTTTCTGCACCCTGCTCAGAGATGCCTTCACAACCAGAATTCTTGTGATACCCAGGAATATTTACATTTCCCACCGAAAAGACTGGAAAGAGAGGCCTGAGAAATCGGAACTCGCTACTTAGAGATCCACCAGTCAAACAAACATCATAACGGTAAGTCCTGGAAAGCGACCCGTTCTGTGAATCAGCACAGTTCTCTTGGGTATATCTAACACTGCAGGTGGGAAGTGAGGAACAGCCGCAGTAATAATGGTTGGGGATCTTGCTTGCAGACTTCACCCACAATAAACAAACAATTGCAGATCAGAACACGAAGGAGACTGCAGCCCAAGCAGATCACCAAATACTTGTCAAGGTTTTGTCTTCTACCGGTTCTTGCAACACTGACAATCAACCCTCCCAGGAAGGGATCCCGAAAAGCCATCCAAAGAGAACATAAGCAACACCGTGTTTGCTTGTTCTGTGGAGGAAGACCGTTTGTCTCTGACCTGTCTCACCACCCTCTGTTGTTAGTTGTCTCGCTCATTCAGGGCTCTCCTGGTTTTTCACTTCCCCGTTCTGCACTCCTATGCTGCAAAAAAGTGGCTGGTGTCCGTGCCTTCACAATTCATGGCAAGCCAAGAGTTCTGGCCCAGAATCTGCATCTCACTGCAAGCTTGGTGACCAGATAGCCGGCTCAGCTGATTGGGAACCAGCTCATTGAATGGGGATGTGTTTATTCTGGAGTGGGATACAGGAAGAAGGAGAATTGTTCATTCTCATACTGTAAGTGGAATTCGGACAATCACTTCTGACGCTCAACGGGAAGGAGAACTCCATCAGATGCCCCTCACAGTAATCTGAAGCCACTTAATCTGCCTCAATAGTCCGGTCGGAAGGCATACTGGTTTCCAGTTTGCAGAGTTGACTGAGATGTAAGAGGTCACCAGGGCCATCATTTTTCTCAGGCAGAACTAAGTAAACCCTTTAGCATTCAGCTTTGTGTCCAGATCAGAGCGTGAACTGAGGCCGAAGAAGCAAGCCCTGGAATATTATTCTCCCGGATTCTGCATGTCAATATACAGACTTTCAAAAGGGGAGAGTTGTCATTTGACATCAGAATCTGAACATTAATCAATCTGGTTGAAGTGAGCCTAGAGGAGATCCCGTCAATGGCTGTGATGGTGATGGTTGTCACAGAGAACTTGTCTCTCTATCTAGGGACTTTGGAGCACAAGCTGATAAAAGTTGTTTGTGGTGGCTTTGAGCACAAAAAGGAAGGTTTCATCTCTAACAGCAGCAGATTCGTTTTTGGCTGTTGTCTCCAGAGTCCTTGGTCTCTCACACTGAAGAGGGCCACCACCTTCTCCAAAAGGCAATCCTCCTAAGATGCTGGTGCAAGATATGATGGACACCTCTGGGGCATGTCATTGACATCTTCAATCTTTATTAGTATTTTTGCAGTGCCCTGAAAAGTCCTCCTCCATCTGTTGCTTGATGCTCTGCTCTAATCCTTTCTTTTTCTAATCAATCTGTCCCTAAGAGTGAATTTCTTCAGACCTTTCTTAAAAATCAAACAAACTGTTTATTCTTTCGGCGTTCTATTGGAATGAGTAGATGACTTTGCATTTAAACCTAATCAAGATCTGTGCTTCTACTTTAGCCACTGCAGTGCCATCAGGAAGGTTTTCCTTTATTTTTAACCTTATATTCGATTGGAAAATTGAAGGCGGGTTATCATTTATGTTCCAGAATATCAATGTAATTGAACAGTGCTGTTTTCTGGTGGTACCCCCAGCCATCAACAGCATTAGGGTGATATTGAAGAACGTGACACCTTTCCTCTTATCTAGTGATCTGTTTAGAACAAATCCACGAATATGATTCCATCTTTGTTCCTTTGCACATGAAGCCAAAAATAGTCAATTTGGTGCTGATAGTGATAGTTTTGATGCTGTTTTCTTCCTAGGTCCTCATCATCTGCAGATTCACAGGGAGTACCATATTTGTAGGAACATCTCAGGAATTTCTATCTAAAATTCATTTTGAGAATTGGGAGCATTGTCATTTAAGTCTTCTATTACTATTTCAAATATTGTATGATTCCAAAGGGGTTGTCAAGCAACAATTTGAGATGTAAGTATGCAAACACTGTCTGCGGACACAGAATCCGGTCTACTTTATCAGTTATCAAATAATCCCCAGTAGGAATATCAAGGAGAAATACTGTTTAGTGCTTTCAGAAATGAGAATGGGCTTCTGCGATCAATGAATTCGCTGTACTTCCATTTCAAATCCTTCAGCACATTAGCACTTTTAGAAACCCACCACTTTTGGTTTCCTTCAGGTGTAGAATGTAAGATTGAAATACATAATGCTCCAGGATGACAAAGCACAAAAGATCATACCTGTTTACTCCTAAAGCATTGATTCCAGATTTAGGATTCTCCTTAATTCTTGAACAGAATATAAATCTCCTTACTTTTCATCCAGTTATTGTTTCTCAAAAAGAGCCATTCCTGCTGCTTTACCTCCCAGCTTTCATCTTTACTTGTTAAAATCTTTGGTTTCTTGCAAACTCTAGTCATAGCTTTTGTTTCATTTCAGCTTCACATAGCAAAATTTCGGAGTCTCCAGTCATATGTTTGCCTATTCTGCACCGTGTGGCTTGTCTGAAGAATCCTTCTGTAGGACTGATTATTATTTCATGAGTCTGTTCTAATTAAAAGGCAGTAAATCAAGTTTTGAAGGCCTCTCTCCTATTTCAAAATATGAAGATTCACAGGAAATGTTGGCTCTTTAAGGTTGGTGAGTTACCTCATCCCCAAACAATAATAGTATTGTTCAGCCACACATTTGAGAGAGAGGGATACAACTTAGCGTTGCATATAATTTTCCTGAGGGTACCCAGAAAGTAAATTGTTTTAAATTATATTTGGAAACAGAACAATTAAGAGGAAAGGTCTAGGTTAATCATCATCCATTTAGATTTAACTAATTTCAGTCATAGACTATATGTATAAAGTCCAACAGGAATATGTAAATGTAGGCAATCCTTATTTTGAAATTATTAGAGTTTTAAATTTTAAAAAGTGAATTTGATAAAATAGTATTAGTTCTAGCCTACACATAGGAAGAGAGAAAGAGGGGTTCTTTCTGAAGTAAGAGCTACTGTATTCAAGCGCCTATGCTTCCTGTCTGTTGTTACTTCTTTCAATACTTTGATAACTCAAGAATCACATGAAATATTATTGTGACTTCCTTAAACAGAACAGAAATGAAGATACAAAACGGAAACTACAGAGAAAGCATAAGAGAAAAAAAAAGAAAGAAATGTATACAGACAAAAAAATCTCTCACAGATAAATCGCTGTGAAAATTAATCACAAGAAAACAGTTCTACAGTTGACAACATATTAAATAATAAACTCATTATAAATTAGAAAATGTAAAACTGTTTTGAAATGTTTTCATCATACTATTCCAACTTCGGATATCAGTTTATCTTCCTTAATAATGAGTTTTGGGTTTTATGAGAATCTAATTGAATTTCTTTATACAGTTGGGCTCAAAGAGAGTCCATTAAAGAAAGAAGAAGGGGGAAAACCCAGGAAACGAGGCTAAAAGAATGGAATCTTATGAGTCAAAATCAAAGCCAGTGAAACCTACCTCGTAATTGTATCAGAACAAGGATCCCCACCATTGTTCCTTGCAAATTGTGTTCCAATATTGCATTAGTTACAGAATAAGTGCTGCCGCATGAATTTAACCTCTTCCATTTGAGTCCCCAACATGAAGAAGACGTCGATCTGTGGCCTCAGCAACTGATAGGATCAATCGTATTAGATAATTTGGATGTTGTCTATTTTCTTAGTCTCTGGTTCCTGTTTACAAAAGCAAGAATTCTCTCTGAATCTCTGTCCACTGCCACCATTTGTGACTAGGTAGCCTGTCTCTGCTCCCCGGGGAACCAGATTATTTGATGGAGAAGTGCTGTTCTGAAGGGGGCAGAGGATGAAGGGGACATGGTCATTTTCATCCGTGATAAGAACTCGGACCATTGTTTCTGAGCTCAGTGGAGGGGACCCTTGTCTACAGCCCTCACCATCACCTGGAAATCTTGTTTATCCTCATAATCCATAGATCAAATGGCATACAAGTTCCTCGTTTCAGAGTTGATGGAGATGTAAGATGATGCAGGCTCTTCCCTGGTCTTTCCAAACAAAATATTCTGTTCTGCATCCAAATGAATTGCATGAATTAATCCAATGAGCAAACCTGGAATGTTATTTTCTCTCAAGTGGAAATCATAGAAAGATGTTTCAAATTCTGGAGGGTTGTCATTGACATCTGAAATATCAATAATAATAATATTGAAGTGAGACTGGGAGAGCCTTGGGCAGTGGTTATGATGGTGATGTTATATTGTGACATTTGTTCTCTGCCCAATGGCTGTTGAATCACAAGCTGGTAATTGTTGTTCTTTGTGGATTTTAGGATAAAGAGCAAGTTTGAATATGTACCCACTCCCCCTCATTAAGGACTTGCTGACCCACCTCTCAAAAATAAAAATCTTTTCAAAGCTAGATTTATGAGAGGCATACTATCACATCAGAATTCGGAAAGGGGATGAGTAGAAGACTGTTTTTAACACCCCACTGGGATACTACCAATTTAAGGTACTCCTTTTTGGATTACAAGGAGCCCCTGCTGTAATTATGCAACTAATTAATGATGTACACCATGAACATTTATACAAAGGGCTCCTAGTTTATCTTGGTGACATTTTAATTTACACTGAAACAAAAGTAGAGCATATAAGACTAGTCTGAGCAGTTCTCACGAAACTCCAAGCTGCCAAACTCTCTGCAAAACTTTCTAAATGTGAGTTCCACCAAGAAAAAAATTGACTACCTGGGATATAGAATATCCCACAAGGGAATAGAGATGGACCCACAAAAAGTAAAAGCCATCATCGATTGGGAGCCGCCCCAAACCTGCAAACAATACAAAGTTTCCTGGGTTTTGCAAACTTTTACTATTAGTTCATTCAGGCTTTTGCAAATATCGCCTGCCCCATTAAAAACTTGTTAAAAACTAAAACCAAGGCAAACCCTTAACATCAAGCAGCATTTGAAACACTCAAACAATTATCCTAAAACACCCAGGCACAGAGCAACCATTCATCATCCAAGCAGACACAAGCGACATGGCAGTGGGAGCAGTCCTACTTCAAAATAATAAACATGGACAATTGCAACCATGTGCATACACCTCTAAGAAATTGACAGAAACCGAGCAAAGATGGGCCATATGGGAGAAAGAGGCATATGCCGTGCGATGGGCCCTCCTCACATGGAGACATTTCCTAGAAGGGAACAAAATCCCCTTTGAAGTCTGGACTGATCATAAAAATTTAGAAGCCCTGAAATCTCCACAGAAACTCTCCCCCAAACAAGTATGTTGGACGCAATACTTTAAACACTTTAATTTCACTCTCAAGTATCTCTTAGTTGGGAAACACTTCTTGGTCAATGCCCTTTCAGGGAAACCTCAGTACAACATCAAAAAGACTGAAATTGTTAAACCCATACTCCAACACATCAGCTAGCTACCAAAATGATCACCTAAGCACAAGCAAAAAAAAAAGAACCACTTGTTGACAATGCAACAACTTCCAAATTTAAGGAGGCACTATTTAAGGATGACTGGCTCCAAGCCCACAAAAATATTTGCTTACTAAAAGACGGTCTAGCCTGGGTTGAGAACAAATTTTACATCCCTGCCAGGCCTGAAACTGGACCTCATGAAACAAAGCCACAATTCCAAAATAGCTGGACATTTTGGATTTGTAAAAACTCTGTACATCAAAAGACAATTCTGGGGGCCATCCCTTAAAAAAAGACATTGAGAGCTATGTTGCTAACTGCCCCACCTGCACAGCTGCAAAAAGATGACAAGGAAAATCCCCAGGACTTCTACAAACTGTGGCAGAACCTTCAGCACCCCGGAGAGAGATTTCTACGGATTTTGTAGTGGAGCTGCCTGAAAGTGCAGGAAACAGTCATTTGGATTATAATAGACCTCTTTTCAAAACACATCCATTTTATACCCTGCCAAAAGATCCCAAAAGCTAAGGCATTAGCAAAAAGGTTTTTAGTACACGTTTATTGCCTCCATGGAGCTCCCCAATGGATTATCTCAGACAGGGGGGTTCAATTCACCTGCAAATTTTGGTGGGCTTTTAAAAACCTATTAGGCTCTACTCAGGGGTTTAACTCTTTGCAACACTCCCAGACGAATGGGGGGGTGGGAGTAGAGAGAGCCAATGGAATATTAGAACAATATTTCAGATGTTTTATTAACTACCAACAGGACAATTGGACTGACCTTTTGCTGAGGTAGCTTATAACTCTGTACACAGCACCCCATTCTAGGTAACTACAAGACAAGAATTCAACCCCATGCCAGAGCTACCCACCAAGGAACCTGACATTCCTCTCTTAAGGAGTGGATAAACAATTTACAAACCACTTAGCCAGTGGTCAGACTAGCCCTACAAGAGTCTAGCATCTTTTAAAGCTCAAACTAACAAAAAACACTGTGAACCCAAATCGTTCAAAGTTGGGAACTGCATTTTTTTATCTACAAAGTTCCTACAATCATTACAACCTTCTAAGAAACTGGAACCAAAATTCATTGGCCCATTTCCCATCACCAGAATTATTCACCCTGTCACTGCAGAACTCCTACATCCTAAGACACTGATTTCACTGCAGCCTACTCAAACCAGAATAACTTCAAAGATCAGAACCCCTCTTCCCACACCTCCAACCCCCATTATGATGGAAGGGGAACAACATTTTCAAATTAAAGATATCCTGGACTCACACACTCATCATGGCTCCACACAAGATTTCGTAGCATGGAAACACCTACTCTCCTCCCAAAATGAATGGGTAGCCAAAAACATGTAAAAGCCCTCACACCGTTAAGGAAATTCCACCTGAAATACCCTCACAATCCATCCTAATTCTTAATGTATTATATGTTTTATGTCTTCCAGGTGAATTTTCCATTTTTGTGAGGAAGTCAATATGTCAGATCTGTGTATCTGCCATTCTTCAGTGAAAGAAGGCCATTTGATACATTTAGTTCTTTTTTCTCTCTATGTATCCTAGGTGTCCTATTTCTTGCCTTGTCTTTTGCATAACTTTTTACCTGATTTGTAACCATTGCCTCGTGCCCCAGATGTTCAGAAAATTCTCACCTCTTCAGGGAATGCAAAGGGAGAAGGGTGACCATGTGGATTACAAGCGCTGGAAGATAGCCCTGAGAAAATTTTCTTATCTGCTTTCTCAGAAGCAGGGTACAATAACATCTTCATGCCTGTGGATTGGTGGAATCCACATCAGACCATTGGGAAGGGTTTCTAATCTCCTTTATCCTGGTTGTATGCTCTGAGGGACTTCAGAGCCTGCTTTGAATTCTGACTTGCTTTAACCCCTTTTTCAATTAAAGGTTCCTTTTGAAATACAAAGTTTATCAAGAGTCTATACTTGTTCTGAAGGGGGGGAAAGGCTGGTCCTTACAGTTGGTTTCTGTCCTTGATTAGTTTTCATCCATTGCCTCTGGTCCTGTTTTCTGGTGCTTTGGAGAACAGAGTCACCCTCTCTTGTTTGTGGTAGCCCTTAGAAAGTGGAACATTTCTATCATGTGACCCCAATCCCTACTCTTTCATTAAACTAGACTTATTCAATTCCCGCATCCATTCTTCATATGTTTTCTCCTCCAATCCCCTCATCATCTTCTGTTGTTCTTCTTTGCACTTCTTCTAGAATCTCAACACCTTTTTTATATTATGGCAAACAAAACATAATGCCAAGTGTGGTCTTACCAAAGTGTGGTCTTACCAAAGCATTATAAAATTGTATTAATACTTCACTTGATGTTGATTCCAGCTTATTCTATTCTGTTCTGTTCTGTTCTATCACTCTGTTAATGCAGCCTAGAATTGCATTGGCTTTTCTGGTGGCTGTAGCATACTGCTAGCTAATATTTAAGTGATTGTCCACTAAGAGTCCCTCTTCCAGTTATTCCTATTGAGCCAGATATCACTATATCTGTGCCCTGAATATGGGAAGTCTTCAGTTATGTGACACCATTTGAATGATGGAACTAACAAGGATTAGTGAGTTTATGTAAGTCTGTTTTTCTACCACATGCTAAAAGCAAATGGAAGATTTTGTTTAAAGGTGGAGATTATGGCAAAATGAAATGATGGGGGACTCCATTTTCTCACTGGACTTTCATTTTGCTTGACAAAAACTTGTGAGTTTTTTGGGCCAATATGTGCAGATTGGACTCATTCAACTCTTTTTACAAGAGATGTATAACAATCTTCATGTGATCAGCACCTAAAATCACTTGAATCATGACCAGTGTACCCATATTGCCCACATGTTTAAAAATACCTCTGTGTTTTCCAATAAAATATTGTAACATCATAACAATTGCTAATATGGTCACAACATTTGCAAGGAATCCAGCTTTAATTGGAACACCTTTTCCCAATTTCATTTCCCACAATATACTGACATTTAGATTTTTCTATTTTAACCAGAAAATAATGTGAAATAGAACATACATCCTGACCATCAATGTGTAAGTGAGGAAAAGATCGTAGGAGTAGTTTTTTCTGAAGTGAAAGGATTTTTTATTCAAAACCTTTAACTTTCCTTTCAGCTGCAGTTCTTTCCAGTCTTTCTGAGACTGGAAAGAATCACATGAAAATTCTCTATCTTAATAGGAAAGACGATTCTGACTTCTTTAAAAAGAAATGAATGTTACAAAAGATGATTACAGAAAAACAGTGAGAAAAAGCCAAAGGAAAGTTAAAGAAAACAAAGCAAAATAGAAGGATTTATTCAGAAATAAATGCAGAACAATGCAGTCTATTCATGGACACAACTTTTTAGAATTAACCATAGAAAATCTGCTTCCTATGACATCTTTAAATAATCAAATATTACAAATTTAAGATATAAAACTGTTGGAAAGGTTTAACATTATTCTTACCTGAGAGATCAGTTCATTTTCCTTGACATGAGTTTTAGTATCCTGAGAGACTGTTTAATTCCTTGGATCCATTGAAAAAATGGGGAAAGCTGGCTTGAAGAATCAGAACTCACTATTTAAAGACCCACCAGCTAAACATATTTCATAATTATAGGCCTGACAATATGTGTCAGAAGCACGATCTCCACAATTTTCTTGCACATTTTGTTCCATAGGGAAATTCAATGCAGAATGAGAACTTCCTATGAACTTCTTTTGCTTCTGAAACTTGGTTGCAATAAACACCATGACAGAAAGCAGAAAAATGGATGAGATGGCAACTAAGCAGATAATCAAATACATTGTTAGATCTCCCTCTTGTGGGACTTCACCCTGAGGTTTATCCATAATCTTCATCTAAGGATCAGAGAAGCCATCCAATAGAAGAATTTTTAGGGTTGCAGAGACAGACTGAGGAGGATACCCATTATCCCTAACTGCCACAATAAGAGTGTGCTGGAAACTGTCTCGGATATTCACCGGCCTCGTGGTTTTCACCTCTCCATTCTGAGTCCCAACAGTGAAGAGACTCGGATCTGTGGCCTTCAGCAACTGATAGGAAAGCCAAGAATTCTGTCCTGAATCTCTGTCCACTGCCACCACNATCTGTGGCCTTCAGCAACTGATAGGAAAGCCAAGAATTCTGTCCTGAATCTCTGTCCACTGCCACCACTTTGGTGACTAGATAGCTTGTCACTGCTCTCCGGGGAACCAGATCATTTAATGGAGAAAGTGCTGTTCTGAAGGGGGCAGAGGATGAAGGGGACATTGTAATTTGCATCTGTGATAAGAACTCGGACCATCGTTTCTGAGCTCAGTGGAGGGGAGCCCTTGTCTACAGCCCTCACCATGACTTGGAAATTTTGTATATTCTCGTAATCCATAGATCAAACGGCATACAAGTTCCCAGTTTCAGAGTTAATGGAGATATAAGATGATGCAGGCTCTTCCTGATCTTTCCAAACAAAAGAGAGTAGGTTATTTTGGCATTTTGTTCTGCATCCAAATCAATTGCATGAATTAATCCAATGAGCAAACTTGGAATGTTATTTTTTCTCAAGTGGAAATCATAGAAAGATATTTCAAATTCTGGAGGGTTGTCATTGACATCTGAAATATCAATAGTAATAATTCTCATTGAAGTGAGACTGGGAGAGCCTTGGTTAGTGGTTATGATGGTGATGTTATATTGTGACATTTGTTCTCTGTCCAATGGCTGTTGAGTCACAAGCTGGGAATTATTGTTCTTTGTGTATTTTAGGATAAAGGGCAAGTTTGAATCAATGTTGCAGATAGTTCTGCTGTTGTACCCAGAGTCTTGATCTCTGACACCAAAGAGGGCCACCACTCTTCCTGGGGGAGAAACTTCTGGTATGGGATTAATGACAGACGATAGGATTATTTCTGGGGCATTGTCATTCTCATCTTCAATGTCCACCTGGACTTTGCAGTAAGCAGACATCCCCCCTCCATCTGTGGCTTTGATATTCAGTTCATATTTGCTATTTTCTTCATAATCAATTTTCCCTACAAGAGTAATTTCTCCAGTATGATTGTTTAAATTGAATGATCTGAGCACATTTCCTGGTACATGGCTAAAAGTATAAGTAATGTGAACGTAGGCATCTTTATCACCATCACTGGCTGCAATTTTAGTGACCAATAAACCTGGAGGGCTGTTTTCCACAAGCTGCACCTTGTACACAGATTGTTCAAAATGAGGAACATTATCATTTGCATCTAAAATATCAATTATAATTTGCACTACACCAGTTCTCCTTGGGAACCCTCCATCCACTGCTTGTAAAATTAGGGTAATCTGAGGAATCATCTCACGGTCTAATGCTTTCTCTAAAATCAGTTCTGCATATTTGCTACCATCAGTGTGAGTTTGCACTTCTAGTTTAAAGTGTTCATTAGGAGTAAGTGTATAATTCTGAACATTATTTTCTCCTTTGTCTAAATCTTCAGCCTTTTCCAAAGGGAATCTGGTCTTTGTTGGAATGTGTTCAGATATTTCAAAAAGGAACTCCATTTTAGAGAATTTGGGAATGTTATCATTCACATCTTCTACTTCAACTTCAATTCCATGTAGCACTAATGGATTTTCTAGCACAATTTCAGAGAATAGAATACAGGGCACATTCTGACCACACAGAACCTCTCTGTCAATTGTATCCTTTAATATTAGGTTCCCAGAATGAAGATTCAGCAGGAAATACTCTTTAGAGCCCTTTGGAACAAGCTTAGTTTTCCTAGCAGATAATTATTTTACATCTATTTTTTTAAGTCTTTCAGCACATTAGCTACTAGAAATCCAGTTTTCTTCAGGCACTGAATAGCGCAAAGACTCACACATTTCTAGACAAAGAATATTGAGACAGAGAAAAAAAGCCAGAACTTGCCTTTTAATGCAACTTCTTTCCATTGATACAGGTTCACTTGAATGCAGAATGAAAACACAGGAATCACTGTCCACAGTTATTCCTCCCAAGAAATCTTTATTTTGTCCTATCTCTGTATCTTGAACTGGGTGTGTTTCCCCCCAGATTTCTTAAGTCTGCTTTTCATGAACTCTGTTGCCTTTGTCTTTGAGGTCCAAATAATGTCTTATTTTTGCAGGCCACCAGAAGAGCAATTGACTTTTGGATAATGTTCTCTGTTCTACAATAGAACCACCTTGTGCTACATTTGTGATATGATATGATTCTACACTTAAAAATAGTTAAGAAAGGGTTGGTATTGTTTACCCTGACTGGAAATCACTCTCTGAGCTTTGAGAAAGGATACTAGACATGGCAGAAATGACTGGAAGATTCTGAACACAAAATAGAAGCTTCCTTTCATATTGAAAATAGTGGCAGAACTCTTTTAGTGAATAGTGAGTTGCAGCAAGATTTTCTTCAAACTGGATAGGGAGGAATGGATGTAGTCGGCCAAGGTTGCTATTCACTTTACTTTTACATATATTGTTAGTTTTGTTTAAGCAGTTTGTGGTACAGATAGCAACCACAGCTGAGCCCAATTCTTTTGTTGCTAAGCAAGACAATTGTTAAGTGAATTTTACCCCATGTTACAATCTTTCTTGCCATGGTTGTTAAGTGAATCACTGCAGTTGTTAAGTTAGTAACACGGTTGTTAGGTGAATCTGGCTTCCCCATTTGCTTTTCTTGTCAGAAGTTTGTAAAAGTTGATCACATGAGTCTGGACACTGCAATGCCATAAATATGAGTCAGTTGCCAAGCATCTGAATTTTGATCATTTGACCCTGGGGATTCTGCAACTGTCTTAAGTCACTTTTTCAGTGCCATTGAAATTTTGAATGGTCACTAAATGAACTGTAAATCAGGGACTACCTGTAATTGAAATTTATATTGCACAACTATTCTTCATAATACATGTTATAGGAATCCCAGAATTGCAGGTATTTAGATTTAATATTTAGTTTTAATAAAGAGAGGCTTGGTGGCATCAATGAACAGGCCTGGACAGCATATTGTATGGTGGTGCAATGGTTAGAATGCAGTACTGCAGGCTACTTCTGCTGATTGCCAGCTGCCAGAGGTTTGGCAGTTGGAATCTCACCAGCTCAAGGTTGAGTCAGCCTTCCACCCTTCCAAGGTTGGTAAAATAAGGACCCAGATTGTTGGGGACAATATGCTGACTCTGTAAAATGCTTAGGGAGGGCTGTAAAGCACTGTGAAGTGGCATAGATAAGCCTTCCTATGCGAGTTGATATCCTGTATTTCCTTTTATAGAGTGAATCTGGAATCCGTATAATTTATTTTTCCATTTAGGTAAAATCCAAGATGAACTGAAGTAATACAAATAAAGTGGCTTAAATATCATTCAAATAAAAGTCAGTAAAAATCATCTTGATACTTAGTTTCTCAGGTGCTGGTCTCAGTTTTGTTAGGTAACAATTGCTTATATCACAGAACTTGTGTGTTTGGCTGAAGTTGATCAAAAGTTTTTAAGGGATTCTCTTGTGCTTGGCAACGAAAACCTAGAGGTAATCTATCAGTACATGAATTTTTAAACACTATATAGTAGAGCTTGGAGTATGGGAAATAAGCATGCATTTATGTTCTTAATACTGGAAACCAAATATGACTGGTTAGATTGTTCTCATGATTGGAATATTACAGTTGAAATATGTAACTTCTTTCAAAGGAAGAGAAATAATACATAGAGAGAATGAAGTGCCAGTAGTTGTGCAAAATATCTCTTTTATGGGAAGTTGCCTCTGAGTTGCAATTGATTCATGGCAACTGCAATTTTCTTGGCAAAATTTCAGAAGTGGTTTGTCATTGCTTCTTCCTAGGGCCGTGATACTATGATAGACCCAAGGTTATACAGTAGGCTGCATGCCTAAGGCAGAGCTTACTGTGTCTGAGTTTCTAGCCTGATACTTTAAAACCGCTACACCAAACTGTCACGAAAAAAAGTTTTCATTAATAAAGCAGAGAAAACTGTATTTTTATTTTCTTCTCAATTAAAGTCTAATATATTAATATGTAGACAATCTTGGCTGGATTCAGTAAGGCTAAGCATGGGTGGATCTGATTAGAACTCCAGTTAGAAATCATTAGGAAATTCTAGGGCTCTCTTTAAAAAACATTTCCAGAAGTGACAATACACTTCTATATTGTTGTCAAGGGAACCATGAATGGAGATGTCTCTCTAATCCCTGCATGTCAAGCTCAAGATGAGGGATGAAATACTGGATGAAATCAGACAGAGAGAAATCAAGCTGTAAAAAACACCTACCCAGCAAATAAAAATCCTACAAATGGACCACATTATCTCTAAATGCATACTGGACAGTACATGCTTTTACTGGTTTGGCATCATGATTCAAAATGTACTGAACACACCTCTACTGGGATGACCTCATAACCTGAGAATCCTTCACAGTAGGAAAACTGGTAGAGAAAATCTCTTTGGTATGACATACAAATGTTTGGAATCAGGGTTTCATAGACATGATGGAGACACCAAGTTTCTTAGAATTCATGATTGTCTATTCATTGGTAAAGACATTTTAAAATTTTGCATTAACTATTCCAGTAAATAATAGGCTAATTTCCCATTTTAGGTGAGACACAGATAAAGAACCAAAAAAAATTGATGGATAATTGAGGTCTGTTTTCCTGAGCAATGGTAATATCTTTTTTCTCTCTAATGGTGAAAACTGTTAGAATCATAGGACTGAAAGGGACCTTGGAGTTCTTCTAGTCCAACCCTCAACTCAGGGCAGGACCCTTATACCTTCCCATCTTGTATACACCCAGATGGTTTTCTTCTGTCATGTATGCACAGTCTTTAATTCTTCTATCATCAAAAGTTGTTGTGCACCTTTTCCTGCCTTTACCAGTGTGGTTTTGTTGTGACTGAGTCTCCTTATACCTCTTCAAAAACTTAGAAATGCCACCTTTGGTTAAGTTTCTACCAATTTTTCTTCTAATTTCTTTATAACTGTAACCTTCTTCATGAAATAATACTATTTTACATCACTTTCTGGGCAACCAGTCAACTCTTTTCACCATTACTTTAATTTAATACATTTTACAAGCTTACTAAATGAAAGAACACAAAAAAACCAAACCAACTTGATAGCGATCACATAACACACTGACAAATGTCCTCCTCTCAGCTTCAATACATGACATCAATAACTGAATCCTACTGTAATCTGACTGGCTCATTGTCAAACCAAGATGACACCTAATTGGCTCTCTAAACACTCATGCTCATTGGCTACAATCAGATGAAGGAAAGCTACCTGATATCAACCTGAGCAAGTTGTGCTTCCTTTTTCTGGTTATTTGGCTCTAACCTTTCATAGAATAGAGATAATTGAACAAACTTTGTTGCATTACATTCTTGATTAAACTGTCTTTCCATTGATATAAAATTTTATAGTACTACTCCCAAAAAAATGGTATTAGCCACCAAACCTCAAAAATACACTTTTTCCAAAAGATTTCCACAAGATTCATCCAAGTAATCTTTCCCAAGTTCTCTCTAAGTTTCTTAAAATTAGCTCTTTTAAAATCTAAGATTCTGGCATTGTGTTCTATTGCTTGTGTTTGCATTATGTTGACATGGTCACTCTTACCCAAGGTTCCTGCATTTTCAACTCCCTCTATCACTTCTTCTCTGTTTGTGAGAATTAAGTCCAGTATGATTGTCCCTCTAATTTCTTCCTATACCTTTTGGACAACAAAGTTGTCAGCTAGGTTGGTAAGGAATCTATCAATTTCTTCTAGGTGATGTCAGGGTAATTGAAGTCCTCCATTACTATTGTAGTGTTTCCGACATAAATTTGTTAATTGGTTAGCCAAATGTACATCTACTTTTCCTGCTTGGTTGGGTGGCTTTTAGTAGCTACTGCCATGTTGTTCCTTTTTTATTTTATATTGGCCCATATGCATTCTCGGAGGTTTTTATCTTTGGTTTAATACTATATTTCTGTAGCAATATAGTGGTCTTTTACACAAAATGCAACTTCACCTCCCCTTTTATGGGGTCTGGTTTTTTTAAAAATAGTTTGTATGCTTCTATTAGTATGTTCCAGTCATGGGTTTCATCCCACCAAGTTTCGGTAATTCCAACTATATCATCTCTATTTTCATAGATTAATAATTCAAGTTTACCCTGTTGTTGTGAGGTACAACCAATCCTTTGCCAAAAGCCCATTTTTGGGGTAGTGCAGACTATGGTCCAGGAATCCAAAGTTCTTTTGGTAACACCAACTCTTTTGCCATTTGTTCTCTTACTTGATGCTGATCTTTTGTTGGCAATACAGATGAAAAAATTACTTGGGCAGCTAACTTCTTAATTTTCTTGCCCAGCTGCTTGTAATCACTCAATATTATTTTCAGGTCCATTTTCATATTGTTCGTTCCAACATATAGTAGTAGAAAAGGATTTTATTATTTTGATTAATTTCTCAGCCACATCTTTGATTTTTGCTCCAAGAAGACAACATACATCTCTGGATTGACTGTCTGGTCTACAGACAGCTGGTTCTGTTCCCTTAAGAATTGAATCTTCTATCACCAAAACTTGCCTTATTTTTCCTAGGGAGGTTTTGGGATATTTTTCTACCTGTTACAGAAGCACTTAATGATGCTACTTTTTAAAGGGACATTTGATGATTATTCTTTTCTAGGTGTCTGCATGTTTTCTTCCAGGGAGAGTCTATGAAATCAATTGCTCAGCACCAGTGGAGATGTTTCAGAGTGGGTTGGGTTGGACAGGGATATTGTACTATGTTTGTGTTTTTGTCTATGAGTGACTTATTTCCATCTGTCTTCTTCTAAGGGGTTAACTTTATTAGAAGTTGTTTGATCATTATTATGTTTAATTTGGGCATATTCATCTTGCAAGGTTTGAGGTTTCTCATTTGTAGGTTGAGTTTCAGAGTGATTAGAGTTTCTTCTAGACCCTTTATTTTTTCTTCTAGTAACTCAATTAGTTTACATTTGGTACATATATAGTTTGGGTCTTCTATAGGCATGTGTATACATGGAACATGATTTGTAGATCACAATAGCATCAGTTTCTTTTTTCGATGAGTACATTAAAAAATTGTGAAAATATAGATTTTATCACAGATTTTTTTGTATTATTTTTTGTTGTACAATTTCCATTATTATATATAAAATTTCCATACCACAAGAGCAGTCTACTGTCAGGTTACAATCTCTTTTAAATACAAATAACACACATTATTCACTCAGTCTAGTTACCATAATCTTCACTTATCCTTGTTAAACAGTTTCTATTATTTAATTTAAAATGGTTAGGTTTTATCATATAGTTAATGAATATCAGACCTTATTAATATCACATTTATTACAGCCTTCAAATCAAATAGTCATATTTCCTTATACTATTTATTCAACATTCATTATTTAGTTATACATTTACTTTATTTTTATTTACATATCCTCCTTGATTTAATTTTCTATCTTCTGCTTCTATTTCGAATGGTTGCAAGGTGAACTGTGGCCTGTTGTCAGAGACAAGGACATCTGGGAGCCCATAGGTGGAGAACAGTCATTGGAGGTGACCTTTGATGTGGTGGATTTCATCAGTATTACTTCCAACCAGCTAGAGTATGTGTTGACGATTATGAGGAAGGTTTGCCCTTGGCAAAGCCCAGCAAAGTCGATGTGTATCCGGGCCCATGGAACTGTGGGTATCTCCCATTTTCTGGGCCTCGCTGCCAGGCGGGCTGGTCTGGTTTCTTGACATGGGGTGCATGTGGTGACCCAGATTTCTATCTCTTTCTCCAGCCCTGGCCGCCACACATAGCTTCTGGCCAGGGCTTTCATTCGGACTATCCCTGGGTGTCCATCATGTAGTAGTGTCAGTACTCTATTCCTTAGTGGGGGAGTGACTACTCTCTCCCCCCAGAGGATGCAGCCCTTAAGCACTGACAGCTCAGTTTGTCTGTTCTTATATAGTTTGAATTCGTCCCCTTCTATCGCTTCCAGCCATCCCCTCCACACCCAGTTTGAAATCTGTGCCATTGTTTTGTCATGGGCTGTGAGTCTTGTGATCTCTGCAGACGTCATCACTCCAGCCTGTAGCTCCTCTATCAGTAGTACTGTGGTGGATGGCACCAGGTCTTCGTCTAGGTCTGGAAGAGGATAGCGGCTCAGGGTGTTGGCATGGGAGATATCTTTTCCTGGCCAGTGAATTAGGTGGTAGCTGTATGCGGCCAGGAACACAGTCCATCTTAGCATCCTGGGCGATAGGATGTTTGGTGTGGGTCTATCTCTGGCAAGGATGCCCAGCAACGGTTTGTAATCGGTGATCAAATCAAATTGTCTTCCATAAAGATATTCATGAAAGCGCTCAATTACTGCGACTGCAGCAAGTGCTTCCTTGTCAATTTGGCTATAGTTCCTTTGAGTTTTAGACAGTTTGTGCTTCAGCGGTTGCCTCATCAATGGGCAGTTGCTGATAGGCCTGGGCCACATTTAGTTTGGTGAATATTGTCCCTCATTCCAGGGACTGCAGAGGGTGCTGCACTACTGGTACAAGGTAGGTGCTTTGCTGGAGAGCCTTATTCAATGTTGTTTTGTAGTCAGCACAAATCTTAACTGACCCATCTGATTTAACTGGGATGACGATTGGAGACTCCCATTTGGCATGACCAACCAGCTTGAGGACCCCTTGGGCAATTAGCTTATCTAATTGTTCCTCAACTTTGAGCCAGAGAGCAAACGGGACTTGCCATGACTTGAGTCGGACAGGGGCTATGTTGGGGTCTGGGTTAAATGATATAGGGATCCCCATGTACTTGCCCAGTATGTCATCAAAGACGTCACTGAATTCCCGCTCCAGTTCTGCAAGGTCTTCTGCCGGGGTGGGGGGGAGCCTCTGCTGCATGAATGCCAGTGATGTGGATTTGGAGAGGCTGGAACCATTCTCTTCCCAGTAGGCTTGGCAGGTTCTGGTCTACAATTGTGAGTGGTAGGTTTCCTTTGAAGCGGCCATATTCTATGTGGGCTATCTTCCTGCCCAGGATAGGTATGCAGCAGCCCTGGTTGTCTTTTAATATGATCATCTGTGGTTCCAGTTGGTTGTGCCGCAGTTTGGGCTGTAGTATTTAAGGGTGTCTCACAAGATTATTGATATGTAGGACCCCGGAGTCTACTTCCATCCTGCAGGGCTTGCCTTCGATGGACACCATGGCCATTATTTTGATGGCCTCGTAGGCATCAGTCTGCCTCACCTGGGTCTGAGCGTAACCAACGAAGGTAAAGTGCGCTTCCTCCTCCCTGGCATCATCTCTCTTTTTGAATTTCCCACCAGGGGATCTTTCGCTCCCCCTTGGTGGCCATTGTGCCTTGCTGGGGAAGATGCTTGCCTCTTTTGCTTGTTGGTCAGCTGGTTGGCTTGGCATACTTCTGTGATGTGGCTTCTGTGGTCACATCTCCAGCAAATAGTCTCTTTGAAATGGTATGCCAAGCACTGTTTAGCCCCTTGCTTTCCTTCCAGCTTACCGGACTTTACTTTGTGGATCTCTCCATTGTCCAGAGGCTGAAGCATTCCTGTTGGCATGTTGGTCGACCTGGGTGGCATGGACTATCCCGGCCTTGGCTTGGGCCTTGTCAATGGTTTCCTTGAAGGAGATGTCCACCTGGGCCAAGAGTCTCTTTTGGAGGGTTAGGTCCCTCATATCCAGGACGATTCGATCTCAGACCATCCTTTTGGTGTCAGGGAACTTGCAGTTCTTGGATATTTTCCATAGGGTGGCCACGAACATGTTTATCATCTCCTCCTCCCTCTGGCTCTGTGTGTAAAATTCATGTCAGCTTCCCAGGTAGGAGGGAGAGGGGCTGAAATGTTCTTTTGGGGCTCGTTGGAGTTCATCCCAGGATATGGTGCACAGATCGTTCGCCATGAGGGCATCTGCCATCCCGTAGAATTTGGAATCACAGTAAGTCAGGAACAGGGCTTTTTTTGTTGCATCGGGGGCTGCGTGGAGTCCATTAACTTCTAAATGCAGGTTGAATCGGCCCATGTAAGAGGATCACTTTTCCTTTGCTGGGTTGTATGGGATGGACATCAGGCGGTGTGCCATGTTGGTCGACGAGGTCGCAATCGTTGCGGTGGTCGGTGAAAATGGTGTCCAAATCCCATGAGATCTGCTTTGTTCTCTCCTCAGCTGAGGGTCCCACCTTTATCGCCAGTGTTAAGGGAGTCCATGGAGTAAAGAGGCAGGATGTTTAAGTAAGAAGCCGCTCAGCCACGGCAGGCACTGGCTTTTGTAGTTGGCTTTGTCCAAAATAGCCACTGACAGGATTTTATTTCTCCCGACAGTGGATGGGCCAATGAGTGGAGTCTGCTAGCAGGCTCCACTCTATGGCCATATTTGGTAATACTTAACAATTCTTGTATAACATTGTTAGTAATCAGCAGAATAAGTATCCTGATGCTGTGCATATCATAGTGGGGGACTTTAATCAAGCTTGATTTAAAAGCAGTGCGTCCCTTAAATTCTACAGCATGTTAAGTGTGCTACTGAGAGGTTGTATAACCTGATAGCAAACGATGTCTATCAGGTTATACAATTAAACCACATTTGGGAACAATCAGACCATTATGTCACTGTTTTTAGCACCAAGCGTTAGCATCCCTCTCATGAGATAGGCTCTACATATAATAAAGACAGTGGAAATCTTGCCAGAGATGCTTCTCAACAACTTCAGGATTGGTTTGAAGAAACACAAATTGGGACATCTTTCTTAACCACCTGACACCTAGAGAGCACACTGCAACTGTTCTGTTGCTATTCAAATACTTGCACAGAACTATCACTATGGATAAACATATTAGGATTTATGCCAATCAGAAACCCTGGATAACTCAAGGAAGTCCACACCTCTTGCTGACAGGACAAGACTTTAGATCCTGTGATGGGGCCAAAGATACAGTGTTGCCAAGAGCTTAATCTGAAGAAAGGTATCGGAAGGCCAAAACTAATCTATTACAGGAAGATTGAGGATAATTTTATAGCAATAACCTGAGCCGGTTTTGTCGAGGGATTCAACAATTACAAACCATCAAACCGACCAATGTATCCGCTGCTGAGGGGATGATCATTGGCAAAGAACTGAAATCATTTCTGTGCTCGCTTTGAAGTGGTGACATCAGAGACAGATAAAATACAACCGCCAGCCAATTGGTAGCCCCCCACCTCATTGTTGGAAGAAACAGGGAGGTGAGGAGCAGTCTGGGGCTGTGGACCTAGAAGCTGCTGTCCTGACGGTTATCTTGGCTGAATGCTTAAAAGCCTGTGCTGTTCAGTAGCTTTACCAAGATCTTAAATCAGTCTTTACGCAGTCCAC
>BHFT01036832.1:0-34381 GCA_004320025.1 Laticauda laticaudata
GATTTTGGGTAAAAGTTGCTCTTTTTTTATAAAAAAATCAATATTTATATAAATATTTATAATATTTACATACAAGCAATTTCCAGCCAGTCACATGACCATCAAGCCACACCCACAAATTAGGCCATGTCCACAGAACCAGTTAGTGGTCTCTGGGATCTAAAATTATGAATTTGGTGGTCCCTGAGGTCCAAAAGGTTGGTGACCCCTGCTCTAGATTCTCTTCAAACTTTAATCTCAGTTCATTTCTTGACATCCTTAAATTAACAATTATATCCTTGATATTGGTTTCTACAATAATTGCTCCAAGTGAATTTATTCCAAATGACTGTGGCTAAGAAGTAACTAAGAGAAGTTAAATGGGAAAATTTAGGAAAAAATCCTCTTAAACTGATACTATGTACTTGATTAATATGAGAAGTTGATAAAGGAGTAAGAATAAATGATCACAAAGCAGAAGATAGGGCTTGATTACCAAATGTTTCATTCAATGTTATAATTTTATGAAACAAGCAAAATCTCCTACAAGAAGATGTAACTTGCAATGTTTATGGCAAGTTTACATTCCTGAAAAGAATTTGGTATTATTTAGAACAGCTATAAAATCTATAACACTGCCTCAAGAAAAGGTTTGTTCAATTGCCTAGAATTAATTTAATCTGTCCTTAGTCAAGAATCCTCTTCAGATAAGTAAAACCAAGAAGAAACATTTCAAGAGTTGGAAGCAGTAGTTTCAACTCTAGCTCCCATACCAAGTCAACAACAACATTATCTATGTCATAATTATTTATGCTTCAGATCCATCCATATAAATAAATGAAGAACAGATTAACAGAGTTGGAAGGGACCTTGTAGATCTTCTAATCCAATGCCCCTGCACAAGCAGGAAGACCCTACACCATTTCTGACAAATGGCAGACAGGAGATTGCTCTTCTTGAAAGCTTCCAATAATGAAGCTCCCACAATTTCTGAAGGCAAGCTGTTCCATTGGTTGATTATCCTCACTGTCAGAAAATTATTTGTAGGTTGAATCTCTCCTTGAGCAGTTTCCATCCATTATTCCTTGTCTGGCCTTCAGATGCTTTGGAAAATAGCTTGAGCTCCTCCTTTCTGTGGCAGCCCCTCAAATATTGGAACAGTGCTATCATGTCTCCCCTGGTCCTTCTCTTTATTAGAGTAGCCATGCTGAGTACTTGCAACCATTCATCGTATGTTTTAGCCTCCAGTCCCCTAATCATCTTGATTGCTCTTTTCTGCACTTTTTCTGGAGTCTCAACATCTTTTTTTATATTGTGGTGACCAAAACTGGATGCACTATTGTTGAGGTAATTCCCCATTAGGAGAATGAGCGCATACAGGAAGATGTACAGAGAGTAGTGTTGGAATAATACACACTCAGTACACAGATACACTGTACAGTTAATGTAGGTTTTTACTTCCAGAAAGGTTTAAGCAAAGTCCAAAATAAGCAGTCCAAAAGTCATTCACAGGTTAATCAGTCAGTTTTTCAATCCAGGGATATTCCAGTAACAAAGTCCAATGTCAAAAACAGTTAAGTATCAGACTTACATTAAATCCAGTAATATCAGTCAATTAGGAAAAATGGAGCAATAGCAATACTTTCCAACAGAAGGAAATAAAGATACACTCTCTTCTCTTCTGAGACTCAGACTAATACAATCCAGGTTTCTGGCTCCATCTTAAGGCCATTTGAGAAACCACACCCAATTGCATGCTCTTGCATTTCCTTAAAGAGACAGTATTAAAATGCCTATCCTGGTTTATATATTTCTAACCCAAATACCTGTTAGGTGTTTCATATTCCTAACAAGTATTCTAGGTGTGGTCTTACTAAGACTAGAGTGGTATTAGTACCTCACTTGATTTTGATTATATCATCATATCACTCGACCAGTGTGTTGGAGTCCCCCAGATTCTCTTCACACTTCAATCTCAGTTGATTTCCTGATATCCTTCTTAAATTAAGAATTATATCCTTGATACTGGTTTCTACAATAATTGTTCCAAGTGAATTTATTCCAAATGACTTCCCTCTGTTAATGCAATTTAGAATTGCAATGGCTTTTTTGGCTGCCGCTGAACACTTATTAACTCATATTTAATTGGTTGTCCACTAAGACTCCAAGATCCCTCTCACAGTTACTGCTTTTAAGCCTGGTTTCACCCAGGCTATATGTATACTTTTGGTTTTTCTTGTCTAAGTGTAAGATTTTACTTTTATCTACATTGAATTTCATTTTGTTAGACAGGGCCAACTGTTCAAGTCGGTCAAGATCCATCTGAACCTTCAGCCTATCATCTAGGGTGTTGTCTATTCCTTCCAGTTTAGTATCATCCACAAATTTGGTAAGTTCTCCTTCTATTCCCTCATCGAAGTCATTTATGAAGATGTTGAAGAGTACTGGGCCTTAGAAGGAACCTTGTAGTACCCCACTGCTTACTTCCCTCCATGTAGATATAGTACCAGTAAGAACTACTCGTTAAGTATGGTTTGTCAGCCAGCTACAAATCCATCTGATAGTGATGCTATCTATCCCACTTATGGTCTACTTTGTCGAAGGCCTTGCTGAAGTCTAAGTATATTACATCCGCAGTATTTCGCTGATCTACGAATTTAGTCACTGTGTTGAAAAATGAAATAAGATTGGTTTGGCATGATCTGTTTTTAACAAACCCATGCTGGCTTCTAGTTATTACTTTACTTGTTTCTAGATGTTGGCAGATCTGGTTTTTTATTATCTTTTCCAATATATTCCCAGGTATTGATATTAGGATGATTGGTCTGTATTTTCCCAGGTCTGTTCCCCCCCCCTTTTTTTTTTGAAGATGGGAACCACATCAACTCTTTTCCAGTCCTCTGGTAGTTCCCCAGTGCGCCACGATTTTTAAAAGATGTGGTAAAGGGGTTCTGAGATGACATCTGCCAGCTCCTTTAGAACTCTGGGAAGTAATCTGTCAGGTCCTGGTGATTTATATTTGTCAAGATTAGATAGGTATTTTCTTACCTTTTTACACTGAGTAAGACAATGGCATGATCATAGTAGTAGAGGTCATATTATCTGTTGCATAAGAATAGCTACCATAAATCCATGGCAGGAAGAGAGACTAAGTACATAATTATCTAAAAGCTTAAGAAAATGAATGGTACAGTATATATCATTCTAAAAATGGAATAAGTATAAGATCAATGAAAACCATATTCAAAATTTTGGTGTGCATCAGGAATGGAAATGACAAGATAACTAGCATCTAAGAGAACCAAGGTTAACTTAATTTTCATATTCAGGTTAGAGGCAACACTATAATCTTAATCTCCAAAGTAGAATTCAGTAATTGTGGTTCTCATGCAGTTAAGGTATACACTTTCAATTACATTTTCTACAAGGGTCTGCTTTCAAAATAATTTCTATAAATCACTGTACAGTTATTAGGGTATTTATAAAATAACTAACAATGAGCTATAGTATTTTCCCTAGTATCTATCTCTGAGTGACAAGGTTGTTTTCTCTCTGCTATAGCTGTGTGTTCACATCTTATGAATACAGGGACAAGAGATTAACAGTGCATCAGCAAGTTCCATTAAATTGTTTTTATTAAACTAGAATGAAATCCATTGGCCCTGAAGTTATGCATTCATTTAAAGCAACCATCTATTTATGTATTCATTAAAATAGTTCTAAAGCACCCTTCATCAAATGACAAGAAAGCAGTGTACAAAATGGGCCCCCAAATGTATAGTCATAATGAAACAGAAGAGAATGCAATAATAAAAAAACTTAAATGACAGATTAGCCAATTGCCTTTAGCATTTATGTGACAAGAAGGTATAATGTGATCCTCTCCATGTTAGGAATAGCTGTATCTATATGATGAATTGAGCCAATGGAGAATTTGCTCGATTTCTTTCTTTCTACAGAATGTTTCAAAAGTCATTTGAGACAGAAGAAACATTAAAATGAAAAACAAGAAACATGAATGCATGTGGGAGCCAAATTCATGTAGACTGTGAAGCTTCTTCCTCTTCTTTTTCCTCTTCCCTTCCTAAACTAACAGATACTTGGAAAGTCAGTTGGTAGCTTTGAGTGATTGACATTTTTTGATATTTACTGGCATTTAATAGGGCTTGCCCCGCAAGCTTAAGCCCTTACACATTCCAGGTCTTATGCCTGTTTTCACCTTCAGTTTTCCACAAAATTCCAATGGTGTCCTGATGGTTACAATCATCTCTTCCCTTTCTCTGGGTCTGAAAAGAATACAATTATGGTGTATTATGGGCCATAATTTATGACCATAATTGAATCTAGAATTACTGTCATGTCATGCTGGATATGTAAGTGAGTCACCATGTGACCATGCCCAATTTTATGACCTTTCTTGAGTTGATCATTATGAGATTTTATCCAATGAGTATTTTTTTTGCTATTTTTGCTCTCCCTTAGTATGAACCAGATGCAAAGGCAATAAAGCATATTTAAATGTGGGAGGCAACATTTGTCAATCACTACATAACCCTTTTAGGCTTTCTTGTGCCCCCATTACTAAATGTGCAACCCAGAAAGTTTAACTAAAAAACAATGAGCAATACAATAATCTACAGTAGTTGCTACCATAACAAGAAAAAAAAAATCATTACCTAGCCTTTCCTTCCTTCCTTCCTTTCTTCCTTCCTTCCTTCCTTCCTTCCCTCCTTCCTTCCTTCCTCCCTCCCTCCTCCCCTCCTTCCCTCCATCTATTCCTTACCTTTTGAGTCAGTTTTGACTCCTAATGATTGCCTGGACAAGTCCTGTAGTTTTCTTGGTAAGATTTTAGAAATGGTATGCCATTGCTTGTCAGGGTTCAAGAGAGAATACTTGGCCCAAGTCACCCGGCTAATTTTGTACCTAAGGTGAAACTTGAGCTTACACTCTCCCAGTTTCTAGCCTCATGGTAGAAACTACACCAAAACTAGACCACTACGTTCAGGGGTGGGATTCAAATTTTTTAACAACCGGTTCTGTGGGCATGGCTTAGTTGATGGGCATGGCTTTGTGCTCATGTGACTGGGTGGATGTGGCTTGGTGGTCATGTTTTTGGCTGGGCGTGGCCAACTCAATATCATCGAGGCATCTCCTCGCCTGGCCTCTCATGACTGTAGGGATGCTGCAACAGTTGTAAGTTGAAAAATGGTCATAAGTCACTTTTTTCAGTGCCATTGTGTGTCATTTCAGTGCCACACAAATAAATTACCAGCAAAGGAGGGGGGAAAAAATCTCCAGAGACGTTCCTGAGACAGGAAGTCTAGTCCTGTCAAGAATGTAATAAGGGTTAACGGAGAGGCAGTTTCTGTAAGCAACACCAGAATGTTTCCTTCCTGCCTCCCTTACAGGATTAGGCCAGTAATTTCTTCTAACAACCGGTTCTCTGAACTGTTTAGAATGTTAACAACCAGTTCTAGCGAATAGGTGCGAACTGGTGGAATCCCACCCCTGACTACGCTCTATAACCACAACCCTTACAATAACATAATCACTCCACATACGCTGGGTTCACTTCCACCCTGGCCAAATGCCTTCACAATCCTCTGGAACCCTAACAATGTTGGAGTCTCTGAATCTCAGTGGAGAGGCTATTTCAAAAGGCCAGGACAGCAACAAAGAAGGCACACCTCCAAAATCCCACCAGATAGCAACATTTAAAAGAAGAGGCCTGATGATACTCAACCTATCTGATCTGACTGGATGGGAAGATACCTTCATTGTAAAGCAGTTCCATAAATAACTTCACCCCATGTCATATAGGGCTTTAAAGGTGATAACCAGGTATATTGAGAAAGCCAACTAAAAGCCAGAACAACTTATATAGCAATGATGTTACACAAATAAAATATATAATACACAGAACTTTGCATGCTACCACATGAAGCACAAATTCCAGGACATTTTCAAGGGCGGCCCCATACAGAGTATGTTACACAATTAAGCTAAGACATAATTAACCCAGGAGCGAGCAAATCTCCCAGCTCTCCAAAAGGTTGCAAATGACACACAATATGAACTTGCGCAAAGTCCTCCCCTAGTCATAACCTCCAACCGCTGCTACAGCAGGACTATGAGTCCAGGAGACCCAAATTGCCTACAAACTCTGTTGGAGAGAGTGCTTCCTCATCAAATATGACAAATCACCAGGCCCTCAAGCACGGATAAAAGTCCAAAACCAGTCTGTCTTGCCTAGGTTGAGTTAAAGCTGGTTTCTCTTCATTCAGGCACTAAGTAGACAAGTGAATGGCATCACTTTCTCAGCAAGAAGTGTATAATTGTAATATTGTTCACATACAATGACACCACCTTCCATTCTTTCACCATTTCCAATTTTTAATAGTTGTATTTATCCATTGCTTACCTTCACTTCCACATGGGCCATCAGAACAGCAAAGTTGGTTAAGTGATTACAGGAACATGTTGTGTGTGTCTTGTTTGTTGTGAGGAGCCGACAACCTTGAGTTGACCAGTATCCTGTCATTGTGCGTTTAGAATAACTCCAGAATGAACAGTTGGGATTGAAATTTTCTTCTGACTGCTATAGGGAAGAAATAAATAGATGAAAAAGTACTAAATTAAATCATCTCTGTTCAGTCATTAGCAGCAGAGGGTGATGAATGTCACAGAAACATTGTTCTTTTCATTTTAAGAATTACCCTTCCCCCAATTGTTTGATTTGTTTAGAACTAAAGTCAGATCTGCAGAATTACTTCATTTCTACTACAAAACAATTATAAACTCCAAGTGCTGAATCGAGATTATATCTCTTTTAAGTAGCTCAGATAACTTCTGGGGAGGGGGATTGGCTTTGCCTGAAAAGTGTCATGTATTGTGTTTCGGGGAGGAAGTGAACATTTTGTATGTTTTCAGGAATAATGAAAAATAATCCATCCCAAAATGTGAGGTTTTCTGTCAGGGAAGCAAGTCCTCACCTTGATGTGTTTGACAGTGAACACAACAGGATCAGCCAAGTAAACCTTATTGCTGAACTCCTTATTAATCGCTGCTGTGATGATGGGAGAATTCACTATGACAGAATGATTAGTAGACATGGCTTCCATCCCTAATTTCATGCTGGCATTCTCTGTGGATAGATAGGGGCCCAGATTGTTGTATAGGACAAAGGCCACTCTGATTTCACCTGAAACAGAAAATTTGATAATTGATTAAATCAGTTCTCAGAATTTCTAATCCATAAGCTTTTGTTCTATAACAGAAAACATTCTATTAATGGGGTTTAAAAAATTGCAGAACTGCTTGCAGGATTGGTGGTGCAGCAACCTACTAATGTGAAGAAAGTGATTAATCTAATTAATCAGAGTTGCTGTACATATCATCACAATAAAGATAATTGTAATACAGCCATATATAAAGATGCACTACTCTGTAACATTGCTGACTCAGTGTGAGTGTTATTATCTAGTTCTTGGTACTAATTAAAATAGGAATTTGGTTACTTTTCCACAGCATTAAAAGCAATTCGACATATATAGGCCTATTGATTCTCAGGCTCAGCCATGAGATCTGTGTGTGTTTTTTGGAATGCATATTCATGACATTTTGCAGCCTGTGTCAATTTTATGAAAGTCTTTTCTTAATCAAACTATAATCCTTTCCTATTCCTCTAATTGAGATATTTGTAGAAAAACATGCATTTTCATTACTTTTAACCTCAGTTGCAGTCACAAGCCCAGCTATGCATTTAGCATTAGCAAAGCACTATTTATTGCACCAATCTAGAGGAGGTTTGATCTTTCAACTAGAGTAGGTCTAGGTGCTACTAACTACCATTCCCTTAGTATAGTTCAGTCTTAAGTTCAAACAATTTGATGAGATTGTTTTTGAAAATTCAAAAATCACAGGAATATGGAAATACAGAAATAGTGCATAGGCAAGGGTTTTAGGATAGGAGGGTTAAAAGTTTTATTTTTATTTAGCATATGGCAAATACATGGCTAAGAGGTGACTTAGGCTAAAATGGGATAAACAAAAAGAATCCACTTGCTAATATTTATGCCCCTAAAGGTACCTATGAACAGAAGAAAAATGCTGTAATTTCAAAGCAAAGTTGTAATTTGTAAGGCTGGGGAAAATAATGCCAGTTTGATAACTTGGTCTTTTAACATTTCCTTTTTGCCTTTACTCTTCACTCTTTTGCTAAAAGCCTACATGAAGATTTCAGTTCTAGCTGTTCTTTATGAGGATAGTATTTATCAGGTTATTTAATACTGGCCAATGGGGAGGGGAAAAAATATTGAGGTTTTGGAACGGAATAAAGGTATAAGTTCTCCTCCCAAAAGAACCAGATTTGCATCCAATCCCTTCATCTTTTTCAAAAACACACTTTTAATTTTTAAAAAGTCTTAATGTTCTTGTTTAACAAAAAAAGTAGCAGCCATGAAGTTAAAGTATGGGCAGCCAGAGTATTCAGAAAATGGAATCCAAATCCCCACAGACCATAAATAACTACAAAACAAGAAAGGATGGAGAAAATATAATACAACACAAAACACAGTCCCTGAGTATGTTCTTTCAATTTCAAAGCCATAATAACAAGCCCTACATCTTGGGTTATTAAGCTCCCAGTCATAACAGGTATGGCCATATGGGAAGGAAATGTAAAGTGAATAGAAACCAGACTTCTAGCATATTGAACTGCAAATGTGTTGCCACTGCTGTGCCAAAACCACTGAATGCGAGGCTGGTCATATGTACAATACACTATATGAGGTGCTTTCTGAAAATAAAGATATTATGGCTGTCTGAGCTTTTTCAACCTTGGTAGCTTTAAGGTGGGTGGACTACAACTCCCAGAATCCTCTAGCCTCCATCAATTCTGGGAGATAAGGCCACCCATCTTATGGTTGCCAAGGTTGTGAAAGACTGAGTTAAACAATGAGAATGATACTATATACGATTTAGGCAAGAGTTTCATAAATTCTGGTCAGCCTTTAATCAAATTACAGAAATGACCACCATGTTTACACCATGTTCTAAGCCTAAATAAAAACATATTTGCCTTTTGCACCTTCACCCTGACTGTGCTCAGGAACATCTTCACATTTGTATGCATTTTGGTGCCTGTATTTCCTAATATATATGTTTTCAATGCAACTTCATTTAAATGTTTTGACAAGCAACCTTCTTTTGATAATGCATTCTATACACATTTTTCCAAATACATGGATTTTTTTAAATCAATCACTCTTAATTTGGGAACTACATGACAAATTGTGGACAGATGAACTGTGGCCCTTGATAAGTCTACTTTAGAGACAAATGTTTTTAGTTCAGACTATGAATAAAATTGTCTGTAATAATGCTCTTTCCTTCTAGGCCTTTTTGCTATGATTTAACATTACTTTCCTCCATTTCTGCTATTGTCAATGGACCAATATGGACTTCCTTGTTGGTTGGCCACTGAGAGAGAAAACTGCTGAACCCGATGGGCCAGGGCACTGTCCATATTCTTATTTTCTTATGATATTCTTTTGGAATAGTTCAGGAGACTTGGAACAGGATTTTGTTCTCTTTCTCCCTCAGATAAATACTATCTCATTCTAGATCCTTCAGAGTTTGGTCTATAACCATGATCAATGGATCTCAGTGCTACGTCTTTGTGTAAAGAGGTCACTGATCACTTTTTCAGCAAGATTCCTCAAAAAAGGAAAAGATGGAGATAGGACAAAATTTGTGTCTACCATTCAGTGCAATAATGGTTTACTGAAGAGTGGGCAAATCACTGCTTCTTTAAGCACAGACTAGTCCAGATCTTTCAAGGACTAACTTGAAGGGGCACAATCTGAACTAACTATACAGCATCTCCTTGGAGGCTTTCACCAACCAGGAGAAATATGGAACTAATACATATGTAGACAGGCTTGCTGCTCCAAGAATTGTTAATTTTCTTGGGACAAGTAGGTTCAAACTCTTCCCAAATGACAAGCCAGGCTGGTCTCAGTCAACTCAATAGGACTGACACAGCTGAAGTCCAGCTCAGAGCAAATCCAAGCAATTTTGTATGACAGCTGCTCAAACAGTTTGCCATAGGCTCCTTTCTAGAGCTGACTTAAAGACAAGGCTAGCACCCAGGGTTCAAGGCATCTGATTCTGGATGCAAGGAAGGCAGATTGAAAGTAATATAAGTTGAAAAACTCAATTGTAAGTGTAGCAACAGAAACATGATGTTCAGATTGGGAGGCTGCTATGCACCAGGACACCTGGTATAGCAACAGCAATTTCACCTGATCCCTAAAGCCCTAATGCACAAACAGAATTTCATATGGTTATCTGCACAGCAATAACTCTTAAAGCCATCAGTCTCCCAAATGACTACAGCCACTTCACTTTCCCTGCCCCTGGAGTTGTAGATGGGTGGTCAAGTTTCTGAGAGGGAACTGCCTTCTATGCTCAGGCTGATCTCAGTTATTTATGCCAACACAGCCCTCTCATGTACAATATATCTCAGATGGGGAAGAACTTATTGAGGCTGATCTGCAGCTGCTGCTGCTGCTGCTAGAGACCAGGGCAGCTAAGGATCCAGAGACTTTGTTCTGAGGATTCAGCTATTGTATGTTGTCTGTTTGATTCAATAAAGCAGTTTGACTTACATGAATAATGTGCTATAGCCCGAAAGACAGCGAAAGTGCTATGATTTAAACTTAAAAGAAAACATTTCTCCACTCCTAAAAGCAGCAGTGAAGAGCTGAGCTTACCATTTCGACCGTTCTGTTTCAGTGTGTTTGCTGACAGCTGGATGGTGCTGCCAAAGCCAGTATTCTGTGGAAATTTAAGATCTTCCAGGTTTCCATCTGTGCTTAGCCTTGCAACTTCCAGCTCTATTAGTATGAAAAAATGGAATGTGTATAAGTGCAAAGTATTGATAATGGATTATAGGACAAGAGGAGAAACAACAGTTTGTTCAAATTAGCATGCCTTAAATAGAGATGAGGGTTTTTTTTGGGGGGGGGGAGGCGGGGCGAGATTCTGCTGACTTTGCTTTCTTTCTTCCCAGTGCTTGAGTTGGCTGTTTTTAGCTGATTAAACAGGCAGCAAAGCACCCTGCAGAGCAGATCGAATTACTGGAGATGATTTCTAAAATGATACGGACTGATGCCAAACCTATGCTCATCGTTCCAAGAGACTTTCACACACAACAGTAGGGAGCATAAAGAGCTCACCAAATATTACCTTCCAACATTTTTTTCCATTGCAAATTGGATATTGGAAAATTGGCTGGAAGAAGGAAGTCAATCCCTGGCAAGAATTTCACACCCTGAAACATAAGCACGGATGTAGTGACAGCCAAAGGAGAAAAAAGGTGGTGATATTCTTTCTCTTAGCTGCTTTGATGGCAAATAAACACAAACTTCTGCAAGGCAGAGTGAATTCATTAAACATGCTTATATTCAGGTTCTGTGATACATAAATTTCCTTTAAAGCTCAATGTTGCAATATCTTCAGTACAAGTTATAATTTATCATTTAGCCTTAAATCCAAGCAAAATAACCAAACCAATCCATATCAAAATTCATATTTTCCATGATAAGGCAACATTTTGTTACAAAATAAAAATTATGTTTTCACATATTTCAAATATTTAGTAACATTCCTATTACATCTGGGAAACTTTTCATTTGATCTGGCAAAATGGAGGTTCATAATTTTATCCCAATCAATAAAACTAATTCATCTCCTTAGCAGCAATTCATCATGCTGAATAAGAATATAGATTCAATTTGCCCTAGCTAACAGAGCCAGATAGTCTACATAGGATATTTCTATAGAATAAATTGCTTGAGAAGTCAACCAGTTTCTCTCAATATTTCTATGTGTGTATATGTATGTATGTATGTAACAAGATGGCAATCTGATCAGTTAATTAATTGTAGGAAAGCTAATAAAGCTAACAAACTAATTCAAATGATTCTCATGTACCAAGTGAAAGCTCTATTTGTAATGAAATCAATGTTCAAATTTTTGTATTGCTTTGCACTCCCACCAACATGGTATAAGGCTACAACATTCTTTTTGGGAAAAAGGGTCTATTTCCATCCGTCTCTTGTTTTAGTAGGGAATTATTTTGACCCCAGGCTGATTGCTTGCAACAATATAAAAACTGGATCTTGCACAAAACTACCCAAACTCAAAACATGTAAGACCCTAGAACATTGAAAATGGCCACAATATATAGCAGTTAATTGGTGAGTTAATAGCTAACACTAGAAAGGTTTTCTCCTCTGAACAGACATGAAAATGGATTAAGAAGGTATTAGATAAACTTATCAGGGCATATGAAGATGGAAACACATTTTATTGAACAGGTGCAAAATATATTTTGTTTAGAGACATTAATGAATCTTCCTTCTAAACGGCAAAAATACATAAAAGGCAAAAATGAAATATTTTGTTCATGACAGAGATCCCAAATAAGTCCTGTCTATAGAGGAATGGGTTTTTGCTTAAGTCACTCTAAATATCAGTGTTGACGGCCCTTTGTATCATCAGTTCATCAATTCAGATCAGATAAAATTGTCCTGCAAGATCACGCTGGCCATAAAGTTGCCAAAAAAAAAGAAAGAAAAAAAATAGGAAATTTTATTCCAAAATTTCAAGCAGAAATTGTGTCAGGGTTCTGATGACGAGTTGACAAATTGCACATGACAACTAGGCTAGATTCCAATCTTTGAAACGAACCTGATACAGAATGGGACACTTGCCACAAGCTCTCAAAATTTTGGATTGAACAACATCTCTAGAGCTTACACTGGAATAGAAAAGCACCAATGTATATATAACAGGTGGCTAACGATCCTGGCTCTGAAGAGTTCCTTTGCAGCTGGAATATGATTATTGCTGCGGCAGTTAGCAATATGTAGAATTGCGTTTGAGAGATTATATGTCCTGATACTAACATCTCTTTGCTGATGATTCCAGGTTATCATAGTTTGGAAGGATGTGTCCAAATGTTTAAAAATCTTAATTTGATACATTCTGAAGCTTTTGATTTTCCAGGAATGACAGACAGAACATATCTTTTGGAGAAGTCTACTTTAGTACGTTTTTTTGTAGCTAATGATTAGTTTCTCATTGCAATGATGGGCAAGAGTATAGAGGCCCCATCTCAAGCCTATATATGCTAAAAGGAGGATTGCTGCACTGTCCACTTATAAAAATCTGAGTATAGGAAGTTATGAAAGTTCTTGGCAGCTCTTTGCTTTTTAAATCCTGGTTTTACTGTATTTTTATTTGTTTAAATTGTTCACTGCTTGTACTATGTATATAAGATGGGCAGCCATTAAAATTTATTAAATAGGCCAAAACCAGGTCTACTACTGAGCATGTCTGGTAGTGGGGAAACTGAAGTTTATCAAAACCTAGACTAATGAACTAAGACTAAGAGTTAAGAAGTAGGGGCACCAAAATGCAACCTTGCACAACCACCTTTTTATGAATCGTAGGTACCCTAAAGTAGGTACAAGACCCCTGGGCCTCAGTCCAGTATCTGGCCATGGCCTATTCGGAATTAGGCCCAATTCCCCTTTCCCCCCCAACAAGCTGGGCCGGCAATCGCAAAGGATGGGGACTGTTGCCCAAAAGCACTCCAATGAATTTGATTCCATCTTGTGTAATTTCATAACTGACAGAAAAAGGCATCAATAGAAGAAACAGCTAGATTCTCCCAGAGCCTGGTTCTAAGAGACTGAAAAACATCTGTATTTAAATCAATCAAGACATTATAGAGGTTCTGGGTGGACAACTGATATATTGTAGAGAAAAATAGAACACTGAACCCTCTGCTTATGCTTCTATCACAATATTATTCAGCACCATCCAGCGCCCTCTCTCTCTCTCTCTCTCTCCCCCTCTCCCTCCCTCCCTCCTTCCCCTCCCCCCCCCACTCTCTCTCTCTCTTAAACTCAAATGAAGCACAATGTCTGAATCATGGGAATGGCTTGACTTTGCAACAGATCCAATCTAGAATACTGACTTGGTGGTGGTGGGGATATACACTACCTCTCTTCAAATACATGAAAAGATGTCATTGAAGAAGGACTGAATACAGAATAATGGTATGAGTTATAAAAAAAATAGGTTTTGATTAAAAGTTAGGGGAACAAAAATCCTATAAGAGTTAATAATTTGAAAGATGTTGATTTCCCCCTCACCAGAGAGCCTAGACAACTGTCTTCTGGGTATGTTTTTACTTGGATTCTTGTATGGAGCAGGAAGTTTAGAATGATGGGCCCTTCCATCATTCAATTTTATAAAAAAATATCATATGGTATGCCTTCTACAAAATGATGTCTACACTCAGTACAAATGGATATATGTTTGAATACACTTTTATTAGGAATGAAATAGTTAATTCATCAGAATCTTCTTGATTAGCTAATTGATTGATTAAATCTTGGGAAGTAGCTAATTCTAGTTATTACAACAGAAAAATCTGGCAAACTGGTACCCTTTTTCCAAGCATTGGAATAAGGTTAACGAGGAGACCATCGGCATATTTTTTTCCCAATTTCATCTCCTTTAACTTGGCCTCTAGCAATTATAGCATTCGTGTTTAATAATGTTCTTGGAACATGAGCCACCTGAGACCAAATTATCAGGCCATGCTGCCTGAGGGAAAAGTTTTGAACACAATGGGGTAAAGAGCTCATTGAACTCTGCTATTTTACTGTATTTTATCAGTCCATGATTAAAACATTAGAGACCTCCACTACTGTCCCAGAATGTAATGGCCTCAATGATTTAGTCTGTAACCACAGAATAGCTGACTGTGGCTATTGGAACGCCATGTCTCAGCAAATGTAAGCGTAAAATTGACAGTTGGCCTGAAATGTACTATAATTAACACATGCCACTTCAAATGGTTCTAGATTAATAAAGGCAAGAGATGTTTATGAGACAGCTAAATTCATTCTTAAATAATATCTGCTGAAATCTCCTAAGTATGGTTCCATTCCAGGTCTGGCATTAAAACCTAAACTAATTTAAAAAATCCTCTACCAAATGATATCTTTGTTGAAATATCATATTACTTTTAAATATATTTCTTTTAAAGATGTTATTTCAGTCTTGTCTTCTCAATAGGCATGGTAAAAGTTACCTCAGTAGAGAAAGGGGACATCAATTTTCTTTGAGAAATAGTTTTGGTACTTATAAAATGGAGATACAGATAATCTGAGCATAGAAATGGTTCAACTGAGGTACAACAAATATATTAGTTACTAACTCAGTGAGTCTGTCTGTCTGTCTGTCCATCTGCCTGCCCATCCATCCACCTACCCACCCACTTACCTACCTACCCATCTCTTTCTAATTTTTACATCACCCTTTTCACCTGTGACTTTGGGCAGTTTAGAAGTAAAAAATATCTGAACTGTGCATGATTCTGTGGAAAAACTTCAACAACTGAAGTGACTCTTGTGACTCAACTGCTAAGTTAGCAAAGGTGTTAGTAGCAATACCCATATTGTAACATATTACCTTTGCTTGATATTTTGGAGTACAATCTTCTCAGACATCTTCTCAGGTTATTATGGCAATATTATCTCCGTTTAAATCAATAGTGCAAAACATCAGGTGGGCATCAATTTATGATGGGTATATTCCATGATCACTGGCTTGATCTTTTTCATCTCCTACTTCAAATACCCGTGTGCTCTCCTTTCCTTTACTCAATCATCCTCATGAAGAAATGCAATGGATCTCACATTCCTAAGTGTCTCTCTCACCTTTGCAAAAATGCTTTTGCAAAGAGGAGAAAGGCCTGTAGGAAAGAGAGTTTTGCTATTGGCTGCATATGACTTCCCTCACCCACCATTAATTCCACTGGTATAATTAGCACTAGTGGGGCTAACGGTGAGCAAGAGGCAAGTGACAAAAGAAAAACTGCTTTGCTAGAAAAAAATGGACACTTTTCTGCCTATTCTCCTTTCCTACCACAACATCTTGAACTCTGGAGATCTTTGAAGGTAAGTGAGCAATCGGTGATGGGGTGGGGAGGAGCATTTGGAACCAAGTGGGCTAGCAAAGCAGGCCCAGTGCCTGTGGGAGAAATAGGCAAGGGGCATGTTGCAGCATCTCTGTGGTCAGTCATAAGGGCAAATGAACACAGTGGTGCTGCAACATACATAACTTCAGAATTGGGTCATAAGTGTTTATGGGAGAGAGGGTGTCATAACTTTGAACCATCACTCAGTGACTTTCCTAATTTAAGGACTACCTGTATTAAAAAGTTGTCTGTAAATCTAAGTTATATTATTTGATATTATTTATTATAGTAATATTAAGTAATTTTATTTGATCATTGGGTGCATATATTGCCTTGCTTTATCCTTTCTGGCTTTAGAACTATGATTTTTCTATCTTGTGTAATAAATAATACAATCTTTTTAGCAAAGATCTAGTCCATTTCAATGCACTGCTGTCTAAGACAATGTACATTCAATACATTTAGTCTTTCACAGTGTTGAACTTTTCCTTGTTCATGCTTTTCACTTTCCATGTTCTCACTGTAATTTGTCTATGCAGATTTAATTTTATTTTCCTGCATGATAACATCAGTATGTAGATGACTTTAATCTATTGTGCCATCCTCAGCTCTTCCTGGTAGCACACTGAGTGCCATCCAGCTTGACAGGTCCAAAATCCAACACTACATCATCATCAATTTATCTTGTTTGTTAATGTGGTTTTATTGTATAGCAGTTGTTTGCTATTGTCTTCTCTTGTGCAATATGAAATCATGTCACCACTACTTCCAGCATCCTCCTATATTGCTGCTGCCTGCTTACTGTAACTCTGTGCCTTAGTTCATTATACTGTTTATTCTTGGCATATACAATGATTTTTGCTCATTCCTCCCAGAAATATCTCCACTGCTGCCCCTCACCATAATGAGACCACATAGCAGGTGTGTGTGTGTGTGTGTGTGTGTGTGTGTGTTTATGTGATAAGACCATATCATCCCCTCAAACAATATGCAGTGGAACTGAATTGTAAAGAAAATCCCATTGTTCAGTTGCTACTTATTTTGTACCCAGAGATGCCAAGATAGGTACTGTTTGAATTCAATAATTATCTATTATTCCAACAAACTGTAAGACAATATTTATTTCAGTTCACTTTGATGCTTAACATGAATTTTACTGCGAGGAAAATAGTGCAATACTTCAATTTCTGAACACATCAGTGTAAAGGATGTGTAAAGGATAGAAACAATAAGCCATTACACAAGTCTTGTGTCATGTATTCATTTATTTTCTGTTTAACACACAGAATAATAAGGGACCTTAGAGATCGTCTAGTCCAATCCCCTGCTCAAAGAGGAGACCCTATATACTTTCAGACAAATGGTTGCCCAATCTCTTCATAAAACCTTCAGTGTTGGAGCACCCACAATTTCTAGAGGCAAGTTATTCCACTGATTAATTGTTTTAATTGTCAGAAAATTTCTCCTTAGTTCTATATTGCTTCTCCCTTTGATTAGTTTCCATCCATTGCTTCTTGTCCTGCCTTCAGGTGCTTTGGAAAAAAAGTTGATCCCATCTTCTTTGTGGCAGCCCCTCAGATATTGGAACACTACTATCATGTCACCCCTAGCCCTTATTTTCATTAAAATAGACATAACCAATTCCTGCAACCATTCTTTGTATGCTTTTTAATATCATGGCAACCAAAACTGGATGCAATATTCCAATTGTGGTCTTACCAAAGTATTATAAAATGATACTAATGCTTCATGTGATCTTGATTCTATCCCTCTATTAATGCAGCCCAGGACTGTATTGACAGTTATATTTTTATCTTTCCAATAAATATAATTTCCAAATAATCTACTGTACTGTGTAACTTGGCTGCTTATTGGATATGCCTTCATTCTTGATAATAGTAAGTCATTAGTATACTGAATGAATTTATCTTGTATAATATATTTTCAGACCTGCCAACCCCTGATAAAGGAAAATCTGGAGACCATGAAAAAAAATCTGGAGATTCTATAAAAAATAGTGAGATTCTATTTCTTTCCCAATCAAGATTAAACAAACCCCTTTTCCATCGAGGAAAGTCATTAACAGTTTATTTAAATGTTTTATTTGTGTTCCCTGTTGTAAGAAGATGCAGCTTTCTTTCTTCTATTGAAAAATCACCACCTCTTTTCGCCATGTTTATACAATTGCGATCGCTTTCCCGTGCTGAACTTACAAAGACTACTGGGAAACTAGCCTTGTTCCCAGGGCCTACTCCCCTTTCCAAATGACGGACAGACACGAAGAAAAATGATTACCGTATATACTCACATATAAGCCGACTCCCAAATTTGAAAAAAAAAAATGTTTTAAATTCGGCATGAGATTGAGGAGCCTTATCGTGAGACCGTGAGAAATGACAAAAAAATCATGAGACTCACGGCAGAACCGTGAGAGTTGGCAGGGCTGTATTTTGTATAACCTATACTAGTTAAATGAAACAAACAACAAGTAAGTATGATGAGGCCTTCTTTTAAAAATATGCAGAATGCAATTGAGAAATGTCACCGATCTTATTAAGTGTTTCTACAACCCATGGAAATGTGTTTGACATTTTCACTAAGCATGGACTATTATATTTCATTCATTCCAGCTAGAATACAACATGTAACACTATCTTTGTCAGCTTTCCTTAAAGATTTGTAGAACTGAGTTCTCCCATATATCCACCACATACAAATAATGGACTCAAAAAAATGAACTAAGATACAACTGAAGAAACGTATTTCCCCCAAGTTATTTTTGCTACTTACGAATGTTGTCTGTGCTCTCCCTCACAATATCAGTCTTAAGGAGGTTATCTGCAAGCACAAAGGCACTTTCTTCCACAGTGTCCAGTAACATGGTGGCTGCTCGCAGCTGATCACGCGCAGGAAGGTCCCTCCATGCATTTAGAGCTTGTGGTTGTAGGAGGTTATTAACTGTTTCAACCATGGCCTGTGAAAGAGGAGAAAGATGGATTTTAGGCAGCCCCCTTCCATTCATTAAAAGGAACATAACAAGCAACAGGACCAAATTTTCCAGTGTAACAGACTACAGCTCTCAAATGTTAGTGAAGATTTAAAAATGAACAGTTACACGAGAGCAAAAGTAACATGTTCCAAATTAATCAGGATATGTTTAATAAATAAAGATAAACTATATTATTTATGATTGTGAACCAAAAAGAGTGGAAATTAATACATGTTAAATTACCCACCTTAAAAACTCTACAACATAAATTATAAACAGACAGACTTGTATATGAGCTTGCTCATATGTTAGCTTCAACAGACCTCCACTTTTACTTTCAAGTGTAATACTCATCTTTTATAAATCAAAGCCAATGTTTAAGCTGGGATCAGTCTTTAATTAGCTAGGTGTTTTTATAGTTTAATTATTCATCCTGGAATCAAAATATACTTTGTGTATGTTCAGCTAAAACAAATAAGAATAATAACTGGTATAGTAGCTGATGTAGTTCAATAACATCTACTTGAAAACAACCTCTTTCTACCTAAGCAGAAAAGAAACTGCCCAAACAGCAGAAGAACAAAAGATCAGCCCCTAAATGACAAAATAATTTTGGAAAACTGCAAGAGAAGTATGACCAATTAGAATGTAGCTTGGCATGATTACAAAAAGATATTCAACTCCTGCCACATGACTGAATAATCAAGTGCCTAGAAATAAAAGGTTTTGGGAGAAACATCAGAAGTTTTTTGCAAAGATGAATGGCAAATGGAAGACAGAGTTGCTGAACAATGGTGATAGATCGAGAGAGGTTAATATTAAGAGAGGGCTCTTTCAAGGAGATTTACTATGACCACTACTGTTTGTCATTTCACTGATTCCTCTGTCAACAATACTGAATAAGTCAGGTCATAGCTATGAAACATCAAAAACATCTGCAATGCTATCCCACTTCCTTTACATGGGTGATCTGAAACTGTATGGAAAACACTATCTGAAATAAAATTGCTGCTTGATACTATCTGTATATACAATCAAGATATTGCAAGATATTGGAGTGTGAACTCGGCAAATGTGCAACCCTCAGCACAAACAAAGGAAAAATAGTGAAATCTGAAGGAACCAGGATGCCCTATGGAAATAAAATCAAGTCTAGATGAAGAAGACCACGACAAATATTTGGAAACTTAAAAAAAAATCTTGCTTCTGACAACTCTTCACTTATTGGTTGGCCCCTATATTTAGTTCTAAACATATATATTTCAGAGGTAGTATTCAGCAGGTTCTGATCAGTTCTGGAGAGCTGGTAGCAGAAATTTTGAACAGTATGGAGAACTGGCAAATACCACCTCTGACTAGAAATTTTACAGTATCCTTCCCCTGCCACACCCACCAAGCCACCACCACAGAACCGGCAGTAAAAAAAGTTGAATCCCACCACTGATCTATTTCCTTTCCAGTTTCTCTCAGAGTGCTTATGTTTATAGAGATATTATGCATTCATACCTTTAGTTGCATTTTCAAAGCAACATTTTGTCTCTTGGAAAAGAAGAATAGGAATGGGCAAATCTTTTCTTAAACAACTAAAGGAGGTTTAATTTTAATTTAATTAATTTAATTTTAACAATCATTAAAGATCAAAACCATTTGTAAAATTTCAGTAAATTATCCTTGATATGATATTTTGTATGTGTTTTTAAAAGTGTTGCTATCTGAATATCATGGACAATAAACCTTTATGCTCTCTGTAGTTTATAAGACAATTCTAGGAATTCAGTAGTTTTCATCATGCCAGCCCTCATCTAATTACTTTTTAATATTAATATAATCTATTAAAAAAAGAAAAATCAGGATAAGACAGTTTGACAAGTAGTTACCCTTCACATATAACTTATAGGATATATAATCATAGTGATAATTGATTTTCAGATCTAATGTACAAAAACCTGCGCCAATCACTTGGGAAATGGGAAAAATTGAAATCACCCAAACCATCCACATATTGTGGTAGCATTATCTAAAGAATAAGTTGCCACATAATAATCATTTCAGTTAATGGGATTTTTCTGATCAGATCTTTACTTTCAGATACTTTATACTTTTCAACAAGATTTTTTTTATTATCCTTTTTCCTATTTTTATTAATTATTCCCGAGACCAGATAATTGGCTATTTTTCTAAGAGTTCTACTATTTTTCTAATAATAATAGTAGATAATAATAGTAGTAAAAATGAGCACACAAAACAATGATATATTTAATGAGAAAATGGAAAGTACCTGGACATAAGCTCTACAAGAACGTTCCCGTTTCTGAAGCTGGTTCCACAAAGATGGCAGTTATGAAAACAGAATTTTAATAAATTAGCATTAGAAGAAAACAAAATATATAAAACAATGATACAAGAGTACTTTTTTCTTAATAATATTATAGACTTTAAGCTAGGCATCTAACTACTGAACACCAGATACAATTATTAAGTTATGAAAATTATTAAGATAAAGTATAAGCATTATAGATTTCCATTCAAATCTTTCTACCTTAAAAATATCTCTTTATTTTAAAGACTATTTTAGTTACTTAAAACTAAGCAACAAAGCAATGTTTATGATGTACTAAAACCAAGCAAAGATTTAGGACTTAAAATTTCCAGTTATGATTTGCCATAGGCAATATTCTCTTTTATAACTCAACAGTCTCATTTAGTCTCTTGGCAAACATAGAACTTCGATCATCTGAATAGAATTTAAGAGAACTTGCCGTTTTTGCCAATTATCTAATCACTGTATATTTTTAAAAAACTGAATTACAACATGATAAACTAACTTATTTTCGAGAAATTTAAGTAGAATATCTCTATGGAAATAATTTATGAAGCAATAACAAGCTTACATTTACATTCGCTTATTCTCTCTCTCTCTCTCTTTCTCTCTCTCTCTGAATAAAACATAAACTTAGAAACAGTATAATGAGTGTTGTGGAAATTTAGAAAATCTCTTTAAGTGAATTTAGTTGAGAATATTTGAGTGATCATAGCAACAAGAAGAGCAGAGCTTTTAAAAGTACCTATAAAATATTTATTAAAGCAGATAAATTACAATAGAACCACAACAACAATCATAGTGGTTCAAAATAATATGTTTCCACAATAACATTTGGAAAGTCCCAAATTTCAAGATAGATAATTATTCCCTGATCTTGTAAAATAGTAGATCATCTGACAATAATATGGGTCTAATAATTGGTGGCTTTTCTACAATTCATACTTGTTTAAATTAAAAAAAACCAGTGACATGGAAATATTCTCACAAGTGAAAGTGCTTTGCATTGCAAATAATGTTTAGAAGTGCAAACATAAATAGTGTTATATTCACAGTGAGAACTAATACAGTAGTCCCATCCAGATTTGATAAGACTGCCTTCCATAGGCCATGGGTATATTCAATGTTGTTTCAGAAGCATTCATTTTTTAAAATTATTTACAAATAATTCAGTGTTGACAAAAACCTTCTCAAAATATAGTTAAACTGAGTAATTTATAATTTTTTTGCTATATAGGAAAGATAAAGAACTTGCAAAACTGTTACAAATTGAATATTTTCTTTCTTGGGTATACTACACAGATTTATGCAAATTCCATCTGAAATGAAAATCCTTGCCAAAGTGGTTAGCTTTTTCACTGAGAGGGATATAGAAGAAAATCCAAGAAAAAGTACTATAATGAATTTATACTTATTTATTGATTATACATTTATGCATCCCATCTTTCCACAGGTGACTCTAGGTGGCTTAAATAAAGAGTGAATAAAAAATAACAAACCTTGATTCCAAATCTGTTTTGATACATTTTTATAAGGATATAACATATCAATATATTTGAAACATTTGTTATTCTATTATTGATATGATAATTGTCATTCAAAGATGATTCATAGATTTTGTTCTAACCTCTGTTTTTAACTAACAGTTAATCCAACAGAATTAAAGAAAAAAAAATCTTAGTGTAATTGGACTAGTAATATGGACTATTATTAGATTATTTAAACCAGGGAACAAAGGTGGACTGAAGACATTTTTGATTTCAATGGAGCCAATGACCATGGCAGAATGAGGAAGTGATAAATAGATTGACGCCTCAAAATTGTTCTCCGATAAAGAAGAGGACTTGGATCACAAGGGTTTCATGTAGATGCTTCCCATGGCGAGACTGTAACATAGTCTCACCGTGGGAGACATCTCTCTGGAGAGGCAGTAAGAAGTTTTACCCAAGCTGCAATTTGAAGTCTTCAAAAGGAGACTGGTTCATACGCTTCTTTCTTAATCACTTCTGGAAATAGCTTGTAAATTGCTTTTTGGATACTAACAACCTTCAAAAAGACATATTTTAAACACTGAATGATTTTCTTTCAATCCTTAGCAAAAGAAATTTCATGTAAATTTAAGAACTGAAAGAAAATGTTTTATATTATTATAAGTAATAATGGGATGATCCCTTTATCCATATTTTGGATAGTTATAAATGGACTAAAGGACCAGATTGACTGGAAATAAGATTTTGGAACTAATTATAAGAATCCATATAATCCGGCGGTTTGTTCAAAATCCTATTAAAGTATATGAAGAGAATGAGTCTTAAGTGTATGAAATATTTTCATGGGAAAATGTTGTGGATTAGAGAAACCCGAAAGGCTGGTTACTAGAGGCAGCAAGAAAAAAACTAAAGACTATAATTAAAGAAGACCCACCAATACAGAATGGAGAAAACTATTTTAATTTTGGAAGCATTCAAGGACATTTAGCAACAATGACCTCAGAAATTTCTCTTAAGATTGTCTCCCATTATAAAAACAGATTTAAGAAGAGGAGATAGAATAGAAATCCTAAGAATCAGGCTGTTTTGGATATGGATTTAAAAAGACAGGTTATAATAACATTTGCCAAGGTGTTATAGATGACTCAGAAATGAAACAAGCAGATGTTTTAATCACTAAAAAAGTCACATAAATATCCAAAGTAAAGTGACTTTAGACGTATTAATTTCTATTAAGAACTGTGACTTGGACAATTTTCTTATTTTGGCCTTACAAAAGATGAGGGTTTGTTGTTGTTGTTGTTGTTGTTGTTGCATGTTTAGAGAAAATGATAAGCTCTAGTATTCAAAATGAAGAAAAGTGTTAAACTTGGGAAGGAGTTTCTGAGAGAAGATGAAGAAAACAATTAATTTGTATGATATGATTTGAAAGAATTAAAGATCAAAATTTTCAATAAATTGCTTTTGGTAACAAAATGGATTTTTTTCTTGATTAAGTTTGAATTGATGAAGTTTTAAAAATTTGTTTACAGATATGAGATAATATGAGAAAAAGTTTTTTGTTGCACTTTTAGAGAAAATGATACACTTTCTCGGAAAATGCAATGATAAGCTATAAGAATATGAAATTGCATGTGTGTGTTTTAATGGATATTTGATGATTAAATGATGAGGCTTTTTATCTGCCAATAGATAAAGACAAGTTATTGATTTGTCTTGATGAAATGGAAAATAATTTCTTTACATATCTTTTTTATACAAAATACCTAAAACTAATAGACAAAATTACACAAAATCCTGAAATCAAGTGTGAACTAATCAAAACTAACAATGTTTCAGCTACAGCTTTGCTGACATTTTCTGTGCTGTGTGATTCTTGGAAATAAGAGGAAGAGAGAAAGAGGGAGGAACAAGCATAATAGTGATTTGGGGGACACAAAGAGAAGAAAATGTAAACAATTGTATGCCCTGGAGGGAACTTACTTAGCAGGTGATGGTAGTAACACAGAAGTTTCTTTATTTGCATTCTTTTCATTTAAAACTAATTGCTTTGCCATTATTTGCCACCATACAATTGCAAAATAGTATCCCAGTGGATTGCAATTTCCCTTTAATAGTTTCTGAAAGGCCTCTACATCTGTGCCATAGGGTTATCTCAGTCCTTTCCTGTGTCTGAAGAAGGGAGAGCTGAAACTGAAATAGTGAAATAGAATGCCTACTAAACTTATTCAAATTAACAAATCGTATTAAAATGTTATTCTTCAGCTGATATATTCATTCTTGTTTTGTCTTAAAGCAGGAATGGGAAATCTGAGACCCCAGGGTGACCATGTGTGGACTTCAAGACTCTGTATTCTACACTTCCCAAAGGATTACACACAGGGGTGGGATTCTACCAGATCACACCTATTGGTTGTTAACTGGTTGTTAATATTCTAAGCAGTTCGGAGAACCAGTTGTTAGAAGAAATTACTGGCCTAATCCTGTAAGGAAGGCAGGAAGGAAACATTCTGGTGTTGCTTAAAGAAACTGCCTCTCCGTTAACCCTAATTACATTCTTGGCAGGACTAGACTTCCTGTCTCAGGAACTTCTCTGAAGTTTTTTTCCTCTCCTTTGCTGGTACTTTGCTTGTGTGGAGTGACCATTCAAAGTTACAGTGGCACTGAAAAAAGTGACTTGTGACCATTTTTCACACTTGGATGGTTTGGCGAGATGTGTGCCTCAAAGTGAGTGATACTGAGTTGGCTCCATCCAGCCAATAACATGACTACCAAGCCATGTCCATCCAGTCACATGACCACCAAGTCATGCTCACCACTTGAGCCATGCCCACAGAACCGGTTGTTAAAAAATTTGAATCCCACCCCTGATTACAAAGCTTCTGGAACAAACTGCATTTTCTTCCCCACATGATCAGTTCAAGTAACATCAACAGCAATAGTTTGTTTAAGTTCAGTGAATAAGATGAAACATTGCCTTCCAGAATGGGGGTCTTTTACTTATCAGCTAGCAGATGGGAAGAGAGAGTCACAATACTGTATCTTTCAGTGAATTATACTTCCATATTGAACAATATCATTTTTGCACTAACCAGTAAGATCATCAAGAATCTCACTGAGGTGAGGAAGATAATGATAATTCAAGAAGATAATTAGTATGCTTTGCTAGTGGAGGATGTGAAGCTTTATTCTAACATCCTAGATCAAGAGCCTTCAAACTTGGCAACTTTAAGACTTGTACATTCAACTCCCAGAATTCCTCAGGCAGCCATGGAAGCCTAAAAGTCTTAAAGTTGCCAGATTTGGAGACCCCTGCTCTAGATTAAAATGATTCTAATATGGATCCTATGGCTACAATCAGAACTGAACTGGAACTGCCACTGGAGTTGCATTATTACTCCATTTCTTCCTTCTCCTAACTTTTTAAATTTTTGGCTCCCTTGGCCATGAATATGTATGGAGAGAAATTTCCAAAGAAATAAGAAAGAGTTTGGTAGCACCTTTTCAGACTACTATTAAAAGATGTATCCTTTAATGAGTGACAGACATATATATTCCAGGTAAATGCATACAGACAAATACAATTTTACTGTTATTAAATACAATTCAGGTATATTGTAAAATGTAAAACAATACTAGGTATGGTGGCACCTCTTTTTTTTTTTTTTTTTAAAAANCTCTTTTTTTTTTTTTTAAAAAAAGAACAATCTGGCCCCAATGGGATGCCTGAACTCTGAAGTCAGTAAATCTGAAGGTCCAGTATGACAGTATTTACTCCCAAGTATTTACTCTCAAACTAATTGACATTTTGGTCACTTAGCAACTTTAGGCATAACTGAAGAGGAATATTATCTCTTAATAACCAAATGCAATGAATTATTTCACACAATTAGAATAGTTATATAAACTAACACTTGAACCACTCTTTCAAGAGGGACCTAATTAAATAACAGAATTAAATACCAGAATGCTAACTGGGAAATTATGCTACTGCTACCCTACATTATACAATAGCAAGTAAAATTGTCAGGAGGCAAAAGGCTTCCTTACAACCTTTCCTCCTCACATGCCTCCTCATTTACATGTATTAGTCCTTGGACACCATGGTGAGAAACAAGAAGAGGATTACAGCAAAAGCTCTAAATGGCCTGAAAGGTTAATTATTTTTGAATTAATTATTTTGTTCTAATTGTATTCAGGCTATTCAAATGGGGACTGTAGATAAGAATGCTTTTTATATGTTTTATTTAATTATTTGCCACTTGAGAGTTCTTGTAGATCACATTGAAAGAAGCTGATCTTCAGAATGGTTCCTAACCATGAACATACAAAATGACTAAATGTGTATATCATGACATCACAAAGAAAACTCTGCCGTATTGTCAAATATTGTTAACATTTGATTAATATTGGGCAGAAGTCAGAATATCAAGTCTTCTAGATAGCACCTCTTTTTCTTCTGTAATCAGTACAAGAAGGCGATGTTGATCTAGAGATAAACCTTGGACCTGAGTACCTAAGGAAACATAGAGACCTAGAAGTGGAAATAACTAGATAGGTGTTAGGATTCTGGCATTTAAAGCATGAGTCTCGAGTCAAACTTCCAAAATTTCAAAAGGATTTATTGGGAGTTAAAAGGTGTGGCATTGCCTGGATGTAGCTGACTCTGAGACACATCATTAATTGACCCAGGTTTTCCCCCACTCCCTGGGTGTATCATAATTCATATTCTCCAATGGGACACATCCATAGCCAAGAGTCATCAATCATGCTCTCCAGTTAGAATTTTATGCGGCAGAAACTTCGGTCACTTTGATACTATCTTGAAAACATGTATGGAATGCAGTTTCAGTTTGCAAGCTGTCGCAATGCTCCCCCCTCCCTTTCTGTTGGCAACTCTAAAAGACCATAGAATTATTGGGACCAATCATGTTGTTCAGTGAGGGGATCCAAATTAAAACATCCCAGCTGAACGGTTGATTCAATTCTGCTTGAGCTTAAACAAAGGAAAGAAACCCTGCATTAGGGTAATTTATTCCACACTGTTGAACTACTCTTACACCGCTTGCCATTTTCAATCCCAATATTTTCAACAATTAATTATAATATGTTACTTTAGATATTGTACAACTGTCAGGCATCCGATGGATGCCCTAATTAATTCATGAATCTCCAGCGAAGTTTCAAAACAAATCCAATTATTTATTAGGAGGAACATGCCCAAGTGCAGTTCTCTCTGCCCCACATAATTTACTGCCCACCTATGGCACTGTTTCCCCCCTCCTCCCAGCTGTGTCATAAATCACATTCTCCAATGGAACACTTTTGCGGGCTGTAGAAAACACGCCTCTCCGGCTTGCTCTAGTAACCTGGGATAGAATCTGGAGAAAAGTATGCATGGAATGTGCTTCTGGTCATAGCAACCAAGCTTCTCCCCCCTCCTGCCTATGGCAACTCAAGGGCAGTCCAGGAATGCTTTACGAGTTGATAACATTTTGATTATGTTGGACTGAAAAATCTCTGGGCACTGCTACTGCAAGCTGTACTTGATTCCTGTACATAGTAGATAAATGATTGAATGTTTCTTCATGTAAGTGAACAAAATTTTCCCCAATCCAGTTATGAAATTCTAACCTAGTCTTTTCTATAATATGCTAGTCTGTTATGTCTATCCCAGTTTTGCATATGAAGCAGTGATTTCAATTTTCCACTTCAACATGAATCTAATAAAGAAATACCTATTACTGGAGTTATCAAATGGATGTCTCACAATAACATAGCTATAGATTCAGTTATAGCCACAGCAGCATGAAGAGGAAGAAAGGGGGGAAATGGTCTTCAAAACTGACAATGAAAACAAGTTTGGAAAAAGGGGAGGAAGATTATTAGAAAGCCAGAAAGCAAGCAAGCACATCATTTTGCACTTTGGATCCTGGGACTAGTTCCCCCACTCCACCCCACTTTCCCCATAAATGCAAAGGGCAGGAGAAAATGACAGCAGGGAAGAAAGGCAAATTGTAAGAATTAAAGAATTTAAGCCCCTGTCACACTGCACCAACAGATGGAAAGAGGATGTAAAACGGAGAAAAACACTTGCCATCCGTTGGTTAACGCGATGCTTCCGTTCTGTACTCACTGCCTCCGTTTTGCTTCCTCTCTATCCGTCCAGCATCCGTCTATTGCCATTTCATCCGCTCAGAAGGTTTTGAGCTGCTCAAAACTTTTGAGCGGAAAATGTATCCAATGCATCCGTTCTGCATCCTCTAGGTATATGGGGGACATCCGTTCTGCATCCATTACGCATCTGCTATATCCGCTAGGCATCCGCTGCACATCCGCGCAACTCAAATCCGTTCCAGTGGTAAACGGACGCAGGGAGGAAGCGGAATGGACGTGCAGCGTTAGTAGCACGGACGGAGAAAGGATGAAAGCGGATGCAAATCGCATCTGCATCATCCGCTACGCATCCTCTACGCATCCTCTACGCATCCGCTCTGCATCCACTCTGCATCCACTTTCCATCCGCCCTGCGTCCTCCCCCCGTCTGTTCCTTTCCGTGTTATCTGCTCTGGTTATGCAAATTTTTGCCCCTTTTGAGAGCGGATTACAATGGATGGAATATTTTTCTCGTCAGCTGTGTCCTTTTTACAAACGTTTTGCATCCGTTGGGCAGTGTAACAGGGCCTTAAGAAATTAAGCAAGAAATTAAGTTTGCATAGCTCTTCCATGGTGTTTACACTGCCACTGAAGTTTAGTGTTCTCCAATCTCCCAAATGCTTTGGTTCTAAAATTCCATTAGTTTCAACCAGAAAAATATCATCTACAGCAGAGGTCTCCAACTTGGCCGCTTTAAGACTTTTGGACTTCAACTCCCAGAATTACTTAGTTAGCAAAGCTGGCTGAGAAACTTTGGAAGTTGAACTCCACAGGTCTTAAAGCGACCAAGGTTGGAGACCCCTGATGTACAGTATATTCAGAACCTCATTACATAGAACTAGGAACCCAGACAGCAAAATTTTGTTTGCAATCCTCTTCCTTTTCCTCACATGGTAATTATTGGGAAGTGTTCTTGGGACAGAAGGAAAGTGAGTGTGGGATGTGGGTGCGGGGGATTTGCAGAAGCCAAATTGACTAAATAAAGAAGTAAAAAAAACTTCAATACCATTCTTTAGTGCTGTAAAAACTGGAGTTTCCTCAATATGACATAAATATTCAAACTATTTTTACAGCATAGGTTATCCTGATATTATGTTTCTGTTTCTGTCATTCACAAAAGTTAAAGCTAGCTGAGAAATCCATAGGATTATCAACCAATAGAATACATGTAGCTCAGAGTTGAATGGTAGAGTTCTTGGTGGTCTTTGAGTTTGATTGTTTGCTTGCAGTTTTTTTTGTTACTCGATCAGTTTATATCTCCAGTGCTCATTGAATAGAATTATTTTTATACTGTAATGTCATATGTAGAAATAGCTATGCTAGGAGAAACTAATGCATAGTTTTAGAATCTAATAAAATGTTAAATGGCCAACTGAAGAAAAGACATACCACCCAATAAATGGTTAATTGTAGAATGGGTACCATACGCTAAATAACTAAATGTAGAATGGGTAGAAATTGAAAATTACTATTCTACTGATAATCTATCCTGTGCCTTCTTGTTAAAAACTGGGTAAAGAAGAACTAAAATTTTATTTTATTTTGAACTTGGGAAAGGGGAATTGAAACTGGAGAATTTGGGGGGGGGGGCTTAATACATTTTACTACTTATGTGTATCCTTCTATTCATTCCTACAGTCCATAGAAACTAAAGTTCAAAAAAATATTTCACACAATTCCCCTATCTTGATATTTTCTGAAACCACAGCTATATAAATAGAGAGCAACTGATTTCACAAAAAAGCAAAGAGCTCTATTCAAAAGGGTCATAATGTCCCATCCCCAGAGTTGAATTCTCGTGGCTAAATGCACAAGCTACAATCATGAGTTGAAGATGCTATCTCTTACCTTGTTTAAGCTTCGTGCTGCACTGTCTTTTCCACCAGGTGTCAGGTTTCGAAGCTGCACATCCAATAATCCCACCAACTGGTCCATGGCACGAACTGAATAAGTGATATCCCCTGCATGCAAGTGGCTTTTTGTTTGTTCAGCAAGTTCTCTAGCAACATTGGCAGCTGTCTCTCCTGATTTCAACTATGGTTGAAAAAAAAAGTGAAAACATTATAAGGTTTTTTTATGGGCTAGACTAAGAGAAATGAACACTGCTAAAAAAAATAAAGGGAACACAAAAATAAGACATCCTGGATCTGAATGAATGAAATATACTTATTAAATACAGAACTTTTTTCATTACATAGTTGAATGTGCTGACAACAAAATCACACAACAATTAGAAATGGAAATCAAATTTAGCAACCCATAGAGATCTCGATTTGGAGTTACACTCAGAATTAAAGTGGAAAAAAACACTACAGGCTGATCCAACTTTGATGTAATGTCCTTAAAGTCAAAATGAGGCTCAGTAGTGTGTGTAGCCTCCACGTGCCTGTATGACCTCACTACAATGCCTGGGCATGCTACTGATGAGGTGGCGGATGGTCTCCTGAGGGATCTCCTCCCACACCTGGACTAAAGCATCCCTCAACTCCTGTACAGTATGTGGTGCGATGTGATTGGTTGGATGGAAGCGAGACATGATGTCCAGATGTCCTCAACTGGATTCAGGTCTGGGGAACGGGTGAGCCAGTCCATAGCATCAATGCCTCCTCTTGCAGGAACTACTGACACATGAGGTCCAGCATAGTCTTGATTAGGAGGAACCCAGGGCAAACCACACCAGCATATGATCGCACAAGGGGTCTGAGGATCTCATCTCAGTACCTAATGGCAATCAGGCTACCTCTGGTGAGCACATGGAGGGATGTGTGCCCCCCTAAAAATGCCACCCCACACCATACTGACCCACTTCCAAAGGTCATGCTGGAGGATGTTGCATGCCAGAACATTCTCCACGGTTGTCTCCAGACCTGTCACATCTGTCACATGTGCTCAGATGTGAACCTGCTTTTATCTGTAGAAGAGCACAGGGCACCAGTGATGAATTGCCAATGTTGGTGTTTTTCGTGCGCACATGCCAAACGTCCTGTCATGATGTTTGCGGCTATGGACGTCGGCCCTCATCCACCCTCATGGGAGTCTGTTCTCGACCGTTTGAGCAAGCCACATGCACATTTGGTGGCCCGCTGGAGGTCATTTTGCAGGGGCTCTGGCAGTGCTCCTCCTGTCCCTTCTTGCACAAATCTGTGGCTGATTGTTGCCCTATCCTACGCCCCTCCACATCCCTGATGTACTGGGCCTGTCTCCTGGAGAAGTGCTCCATGGCTCGTGGACACTAACGCTGACAACACGCAAACTTCTACACACAGCTCGTGCATTTGATGACCATCCTGGATGAAGCTGCACTACTGAGCCACTTGTAGTGGGTTGTTAAGACTCCATCTCATGCTAAACCACTAGAGAATAAGGAAAAGGGGCGGAAGAACCAGCACACCAGCATTCAAACAGTGAGACCAACCATGCAGCCAGAAAGGCATAGGAACGGTGAGAAGTGTGGTCTGGGTCACCAACCCTGCAGAACCACTCTTATTGGGGATGTCTTGCTAATGCCTCTGCCTTTCCACCTGTTGTCTATTCCATTTGCACAACAGCATGTGAAATTGATTGTCAGTCAGTGTTGCTACCTAAGTGGATAGTTTGAGTTCACAGAAGTGTGACTGACTTGGAGTTACATTGAGTTGTTTAAGTGTTCCCTTTATTTTTTTGAGCAGTGTATGTTTCATGATGAGGGAACATAAAAAGCAGCCCAGTCAATATCGGCAATAACAATATAGCATTTTCGAGGTTTTGAAAGGGCTTGAAGCATTTGCTAGGCCAGTATAATTCTTAAAACAAATGACTTAACTAAGTCATTGGAGTTCTGGAATTCTGTGTGAAATGTTCTTTGAATAGAATTCACGTAAAACATAAATGATTTAAATATTAATAAAATCTACAGGAGTTCCCTAAAATGGCAGACATTCCCTAAAATGTCAGAGCTGCAAGGGATAAGCATAAGCATATTAGTAAAATAAGCATATTCTGAAGTTTCTGTACTTAGATAAATTCTGAAATCACAGCAGACATCAGATTCTTTGTCAGTTCTTAAACATCAAATTGTTTTCCACAACACCTTCCCACGAGTCAGGAAAAGCATCAGAAGATACAATTTCTCTCTCAAAAAAATGCTCAGATGTCACATTTGGAGGACAGGTGCTTCCCACCCTATACATTTGTGGCATTCACTCATTTAAGTAGGTTCTTTATGTATGTCCTTTTTCACAAGGAGGACATCTTGATCTCTTTAGCTTGTGTTGGTACAGCTTGTTTTAATCACAGTAAAGAGATTTCTTATTGGTGTTGAATTTTCTGAGCCAACATAATAAATACAAATTTTAACAATTGACAATTATTAAAACAACAATTATATTTCTTTTCATGTAATTAATGAGTCATACACCTGAAAAAGTTGACCAATCCATATAAACAAAAAGAGAAAGAAGGAAGTAGTAGTATGGGCTGTAGGCTTATCTTTTCAGAAGTTCTACCAGTATACAAGGAACAAAAAGGGAAAGGCCAGCATGTAGCGGAGTTTTATGTGTGGCTAAAGGAATGTGTCAAAGGGAAGGCTTTGGTTTTATTGGTCATGATGTCTGCAGCTGGTCCAATGAAAAAGTGTACAAAAGAGATGGTTTGCATCAATCAAAGAAAGGGACTGAGTTACTTAAATTCATTAGATACTTAAATGCATTAAATTCACAGATTTCCTGGATAAACATTTAAACTGAACAGTGGGGACAGATAATTAATGGATACAGAACATTTCTGCCACCAGCAACCTAAAATTAACAAGGATATCAGTGCATAGATGTTTGTGCAGGTAAGACATCAACCTTGATGCCAACCAAAATCAAGCATTTAATAGTCAGTGCCATACCATGTGCAATAATCAAACAGTTGGCAAGAAAATAAGGGCAGGCAGGCACAACACAGGATATGTAGACAAAAAAACACAGCGTCAGTCATAAAGATCTCAAGTGCCTATATATAAATGCACAAAGTCTGGGGAATAAACAGGGTGAATTTGAACTACAAATACATGAAGGTAGATATGATATTGTTGGAATAACAGAAACTTGATGGGATGAAACCCAAGATTGGAACATACTGGTAGAAGGATACAAACATACAGACCCCATAAAAGAGGAGGTAGAGTTGCACTGGAGTTGCACTGTATGTAAAGGACCACTATATTGCTACATAAATGCATAAAAGCAAAGATGAAAACCTCCTAGAATGCATATGGGTCAATATAAAAGAAAACAAAGGATGGCATGGCCATAGGTGTATATTATAGGCTACCCAATCAAGCAGAAAAATATATGTCCTTTTTGCCAACCAACTAACAAACATATGCAGGAAACACACAACAATAGTAATGGGAGACT
>BHFT01036833.1:0-31579 GCA_004320025.1 Laticauda laticaudata
TGTTTGATGGTCCTTTTCCCATTTTTTGAATTTTACTGTTATTTACGTCAAACCAATCTGTATTAAGGGATACAAGATCCCCTGAAGAAAATTTTTTCTTTTCTTTCTTTTATCATTTTTACATTTGCTTTCCCCCCTGACTATTTTATTTAGAAATTGCAAATTGGTTATTTCATATTGGAGGATAAGTCGAGGAGAAAAAGAACCTGAAGATTCTTGATATTGTTGTGAAATTAGTTTAGGAAAATTTAAAGCTCCTGGTTCTTCAACTTCTACTTCTCCCTCTCATACCATCTGAGAAACAACGGTTCAATACAGACAGTTAAGCAAGAGAAAGAAAACGAAAAACAAAGAAAAAAAGCAACCCTTGCAATGATTTTGCAAGAGAAATTCAAAACATTCAAACAAAATCTGAAAATATGTGATTGTGAAAGAAATAAGAAACATCGAACAAAAACCACAGAACACTGAACAAAAAACAAGGGCGGGGAGGAGAAAAAACCAAATGAAAAAAAGTTGGAAAAACATCCCAACAAATACAATGAAAAGCATCTATGAGAGAGACTACTTGAAAATTGAGAGATAAACAAAAGAGATAAGCGATGGAGAATTCATAACAGATTAGACTGTGGGTACTTGAACAATAAAATCGCGTATGTGTGCGAGATGGGAGATGGATAGTTTAGATCAGAACTTCATCTTAGATTTTCAAAACACTTAGAGGAAGGAAAAGGACAAAATCTAGCTGAGATTAATGATAGAAAATATTGGCTCGTGTGAAGCTTTGGAAAATCTGAAATGGATGGAATAGATAAGGTCTATCAAGTTTTCACAAAGATACGGCAATGAGAAATAGACCCCCTACCAAGAGGAATTCACATCAGATTTGGCAAAAAGCATAACACAACAAATATTGCAAGTGGCAAGAGAGAGAAAACATTGAAAATACAAGATAAGAAGATCTGTAGGTTTTGTGATGATAACAAGCATCCAGAAGATAGAGAGAGGAGAAGAGAACACCAATTTTTGACCAAATTGCTACTTAAAAAAGAGGTAAATATAGATGGCCTGATATCCAAGAAGGTTTGATGTGTTCACATGGCAAGAACAGAGGATAATAGAATTGACTCAGTGAGAAAGCTGAATCATTTACACAGAATTTTTTACGGAGGGAAAAGAAGAGGCAGAAAAATAAGAATTTCACTAATTGATTCCAGGAACTGCCAAATGATGACTGAAAAGAAGGTGTTGCAGTAGGGTGGAATAGGGAGGAAGCCAAAGCAGAACAAAACATGAACCAAGTCCACGAGAGGCGCCAAACCTAATTATAAAATATAATCATGGAAAGAGAAAATTGGATACAATTAATATAAATACTTAATTTCAGCCGTTTTAAAGGAAGGAAAACTTTCCATAAATGGTAGAAGAAATTAAAATTTGGACATAATTTAGTACAAGACAGTACATATTAAAAAGCAGCCAAAACTAGGGAAAAATACTTCCTTGACACCAATGCGAGAAAAAGGGAGTGTTTTATTAAATATTAAAGAAACCATTTTTCAGCCGAATTGGATTTTATAGATTGGACGATGAAAAATCCTATATGATGAAAAATAATGACAGAACAAATATGAAAACACTCCTTGATTGCAATCTATGGGTCGAATGACCACACAGAAGGATTTATAAAAAAGTTACATATGAAAATATTTGAACTGGACAATGCAATATCGTTATGATGGGAGATTTTAATGGAGGATTGTTAACAACAATTGACTATAACAGCACAGAAAAACAATAAAAGCAAAAAAAGAAAGACTCTCCCATAAATCTTTCTTTAAATATTAGATGAAATAAATTTAAAAGAACATGGAAGGGAAAGAAAATGTTCAAAAAACTAAAACAAGTACACCTTTATATTCAAATAGACATTTATCATGGCCCAGAAATAGACTGATATGGATGTCAACAGAATTGTAACTAATATTCGAAGAAATAAATATTGAATCAGAAGTACTTGGGCAGAGCAATTAATCCACTGCACAATTAAATTGGAGAAGGACAAAGAAAAATCTAGAATGGACGTAAATTTGTATACTATTTAAAGGGAAAAATATTTTAGTACATGGGTGGAGAAAGAACTGGCCCTTTTTTTTTCAGAGAAAACAGAAAAGAAGATACATTCAATTCAGAATGGTATGGGATACAATGAAGATATACCAGAGGCTTGGTAATAGGACTAACAAGGAGAAAAATACTTATGAAAAGATTAGCCTCTGAGGACGGTATAGAGGATAGGTTATAAAGGACGTGAAAGAAAGTAGCTACAGAAATGCCACAGAAGAAGGACATGAAGCTAAAAATGGATATAACTAAAATTAAAATAGGTCTAATAGAAAAAAGAAGAGAACTAGCACAGAAAGAATTAGGAGCGCTGCTTAAACAGAACGACTTTGAAGATGCAAATAAACCAGGTAGATGGTTAGCATATAAACTGAGTAAGGAAAAAGAATCAAGGAAAATATTGCAATTAGTAGTATGGACCAAGATCAAGTTTGCTATGCGCAAGTAAGTGAAGAAGGGAATTCATCCGAGACTATTTGGGAACTAACACAAGAGATCTCCTGATGAGAAAGAATAAACAGTATTTACAGAAATGCTATATTACCTCAACAAAAACCAAGAGATTGAAGAGATAAATGTCTAGAAAGCAATTATACCGATGATGGAGTTAACTGAGCATAAGAACGCAAAATAAGGAAAGCACCAAGCCCAGATGGACTTCCGGGAAAGAATTGTGTACGAAAACTTACAAGAATCATTGAACTTTGCCGCTAGAAGTCTATGAATGAAAGTTATTGTTAAAGAAGAGGATACCCTAATCATTGTCAGAGCAGAAAAACTTATATCACACTTTGTGTCAAAAAGGGAGGGACCCGACCCATTACGAAATCAAGAACTATAGACCTATTTCCCTACTAAATGCCAGATTATAAATCTTATGCTTCAATATGGCAGAAAACTTAAAAACTGCTGAAATAATTTATTCATCCTGATCAAAATGGATTTCTGCCAAAGAGACAAATTAAAGACAATATGAGGAATAATGTTTTGACACTTGGAATAGCTATGACGGCCACCATCCTAAAAAAACAAATGGCTCTATATTCTAGATGCACAGGAAGCGATGTAAGGTGTGAATTGTGCGATTCGATGTTTTACTGTGGAAACAGATGGCTTTACTAGAAAATTTATCTCAAGCAAAAGCTGATACTTTGCGAGCAAACCGGCCAAAGTAATGAATAGAGGGAGCTGACAGACGTCCTATTGACAAGGAAAAGAATAGTAGGCAGGGTGGCACTGTCACCGTTTGTTGTTTTGTGTTTTTTGGAAAACGTGCAAATCAAACAATGATTAAAGAGAGAGAAGACATAAAAGGGATGTAAAGAAGGGAAAGAATTGTAAAGTTGCAAGCTTTCAGATTGACCTGGGTTTTATCTGAGAAGATCTACTAGAAGTACGCCCAAACATGAATAGACAAAGATAGAAGAGCATGTGTAAGGTGGCTGGGTTTGAATAAATTAAAGGATTAAGAAAAGATTTGCAAAGAACATGCTATCAGACAAAAGGAAGAGAACTGGCGAGATTCTTTGAAAATTAGGTCATGAAACAAGATCAAGTACGTGTGGAATACTTGACAGCAAGATTGCAGTAGTCAAAAAGAGAATAATTATAGTTCAAACTCAAACAAGCAGACAGCAGTAGATTTGGTGAAATGGGGGAAAATTTACAACTGTCTAGATTAAGGGAGAATATTAGCAAGTCAGATGAATATTAACCAGAATTTTGTATTTTTGTTTCAGACATGCCAATGTAGAGCTGGAAAAGATTCACGTATTGAAGCGATTTATAATAAATTTGTTTGAATAGTATATGGCAAGGTAGAAAGTGAGAATAAAGTAAACTTTGCCAGTTGCTAGGAATTAAAGAGGAGGAGGTTGGTTTTGCCTAATTGGGAGTTGTATTACCAAGCTAAAATCTGATGTTGGATTAGGAATGGATACATTAAGAAGATACAGATTGTTGACATTAGAAGGACATGATTTGTTGTTGGGGAGCATGCTTTTTTGTATTACCGAAAGGAGACTAAAATCCAGGGTATTTTAGAAAGCAGTTAGTATGGGAGTGCTCTGTGGTAAACTGGGAGGAGATTAGTAAGACAAGGTTATTTGAAGATTCAGATCTTGGCTATTGATTATTGAAGGCTTTTCCTATCCTATATATATAAAAAAGGAACGTTAAGACAAGGGAAGGTTTGAAGAATGAACTTATAATATACGAGGAATTGAAAAATGGATGGGTGATAAATCTATACAAAGCAGAGGACAGAAGATAGAAAAGATTAAAGGTAGTTTCATATGGAATTAATTCAAGGTAGTGGATAGATTAGAAGAAGGTTATATTATAGACGATTGATAAGATTGCGTATATTGAAGTGCATTAAAAAATGTGTAATGGATATTTATTAGAAATTAAACTAGAGAAGAAGAAACAAGTAAGAACTATGAATTGCTTGGGAAGAATTTTTGGATATGGATTGACTAGAGAAAATGCAAAGAAATTGTGGTCTGCAAATTATAAGACGATGAAAAGTTGTAAACAACATATACAGAAAATTTGTTACAAGATGTTTTACAGGTGGCATTTTTCCCCAACAAGAATGCAAGAGATGTTCAACGAATAAACTCCGAAAAAATGGTTGAAATTCATCGACACTGGCTCATATTACCATATGTGGGTGGACTTGTGTGGATGCCTAAAATATCTGGACTAAATCACACGTGGCTGGAAAAACATGAAAAAAAACTTAGATTTGAAACAGAGATATAAGAATGTTTGTTTTTTATTATTATAATCTACAAAATGATTTAGGATTAGATTTGGGATTAGATAATATGAATTGTCACGAAATAAATTGAATAAATATGATATTTCTTAAAAGCATAATGAATAATAAGCTAATCCAAATGATAGTGATACATATTATATGGCATTTGAATAATTGGATTGAAAATACCGAGAGTTTTCATGAAAATCATAACTGTCAATGAAGACTACCACGAATGGCAAGCATAAAAAAAATTCTGTAAACGGACTTTCAGTAGTAGCTCGCGCAGACCGCGCTTCGGTATTTGCAGCAGTGAATCCGCGTACGCGACTAGTGTGGGGTTTCGTCGGGCTGCACTCACCTGGAGGTGCCCGAGAACGCGGCTTCAGGGGTACAGCTACCCATAAGAGGTAGGCTGAGACAGAGGAATATAGAGGGGTCGGGAGTCGCCGGACCCTCCCTGACCTCTCGCTGCGTTACTCCGTTTATCCGACGAACCGACGGGTCGTCACCAGGAAGCCGGCTGTGTGGTCAAAATATGGCTACATACAAGAAGCCTATCGGAAAATATTGTGCAGGAGGAAGCTAAGAGAAGGTGAAAGTGTTGGCTGACGCCGGGATGAGAAGCAACACCAAGATATCCTGGAATTTAAATTTTGAAAAAAAAATACATCGCTCCGCTAAGAAATCTGGAGCAGCGATAAAAAGTGAAAGGGAAAGTTTGCTTCTTTTCTCACTCATCCTTCCTTACGGTGCACAGCAGCATTAGGAGGGAAAATGGCGGAAAAACTGCTTTTTTCGGCATCAGCAAGTAATCAACTTGGAAATTCAAGCGGGCAATAGAATTAAACGATGGGAAAATATATAGATGCTAATCCGAAGACCGAATCTTGTGTAAGCTTCGCGTAGGGAAGGGAATGGGATAAGGATTAAGCATAAGCTTGCGCTGAAGGAGATGTGCTGGACTTTAAAAGACAGAAAAAATCAACAAGATTGTCTATAAGAACATGTTTAATTGGGGAACTTTGTAACCTCGATAGGCAACCCAGAGAGACGAAGTGATAAAAGAGAAGACGTTGTTACATGAAGATGACGCTTGTGTATATTGGATTTCGTTGGCGATGGCATTTGCGGACGTTTTTGGCATAATTCTTACTTGTATGATTAAAATCCATTTGGGTTCTTTTAAAATTTTTTTTTACTGCAATGCATTAGCTGTGTGGAGATGAATGAAATAGGACATTGTAGTAGACACGTTGATAGAAAGGAAGGAGGAAGCAAGCAAGAGGGAGGGCTCTTGTTGGGGCTCCGTTTTTCATTTTTTTGAGAAATGGCGAATGTTCTACGTTATGAGAGACAACTGAAGGAAGAAGAGATTGGGGATGAAGAAGAAGCCATCTTCTAATGAACAAGTACGATTTAATCTGGTGAGAAGAAACGCGGTGAAAGGGCGGGGAAAGAGAATGGAGAACGATTTAAGACTTAAGAAAAAGACCTAAAAAGGGGAAAGAAAAATACTGGTGAAAAGTAGAGTATAGGTGGAGAAGAGCACCAGAAAAGAGGAATACAGAAGAGAGGAAATGAGAAGATGAAGCGACAAGGGGGTGGAGTAAAGAGGCTAGAGTGGAGAAGCAGGGAAGGAAAGGACCAGGGAAGAGAAGCTACAAGGTTTGAAACGATGTAAAACGAAACAGGATTGTTATTTAGACCGATAAATGACGTAAATATACTGAAAAGGATTTTGGGAAGAAGGTACATAAGCCACTCGTTATTGTCTGTAATTGTGTATTTTGAAAGTAATGCTTAGACAAATTGGGAGACAACCATATGATTATCAAATGCTGGAAAGGCGATAGACAATATTATGTAATTTTGTGATTTTTTTTAATAGAAATAAATGAAATGTAAATATGAGAGAGAGATCTGAGCTAGCTAAGGAATGGTAACATGTCTATTTATCATAATATTTGTTAAAACAATAAGTGATAAGTGGGGGGAAAGTACAACTAAGCAAACTATAGTGGTCTCCATAGAAGCTGAGTACTTATATTGGAGAAGGAATGTGTAAAAGTTTAATAAATGAATGTATCAACGTTAAGCACTATAATTCTATGTGCTATGGATGTTGTTTTAATTTATTATATATTTTAAAAATTTCACTATTTTTTTAAAGAGTATTGAGTGTAGCTTTAGAATGTGCTACAGCAGAATCTGAATGAAAATTATGCATATTTAAAGTGTTAAACTTATGGGGAGAATAAGATCATTACGTCCAATCAGATGCATTACAGAGAGAATTTTTGGTCGTTAGATGAGAAAAGATAATAGACGCTGAAACAGGACAGCAAAAGGATATTAAGTATTAGTGATTTAAATTCAGATGAAATAATAAAATACGAATTAAGAGAGTGGAAAAGAGGGGAGAAGCCTATATAGAAATTAAAGATGGTAATGGTAAATAAGATATGGAATGCTATATAGAAGTAAGCATGAACTTGAATTTATGTCTGTACAAAAAGATGTAACCTGGGATCAAGCTACTTTCCAAAAAGATGTCTTATGTTTTTATGTTTTGTGTTTTGTTTGTATATGTTTGTTTTTTAAAAATTAATAAAATTCTTTCAAAAAAAAATTTGTAAGCCAACCGACACACTGTATGTACATATATGGAAGATGGCTTGATGTTTTTATGTTTATGTTTGTTTTAAAAACCAATAAAAATTCTTTAAAAAAATTATTGATATTGCAAGGGGTTTCATGAGCATACTTTAAAGGTGTATGTGTGTGTGTGTAAGAGTATGTGTGTGCATATTTCTTCCTATAAATGAGTATTATTGCAAGAAGGCGTCTGGGACTTTTAGTCTCCCATGCTTGGCCATGCCTTCTTCACCTCCAGCCATCTGCCCTAGCCCATTCATAGCCAGCTTTGCTGCTCCACTGGCCCTCCCCTGGCCATTCTCCACAGCCAATGGGCCCCTGGCCCTCAGTCCCTGCCCATTAGTCCAGACACTGTTTGACCCAGCTCTTTGGCTGCATAGGACAAATAGCGACCAGCCAATCAGGTGGCAGGCAGAAGCAATGTTGCGGGCAACAGCATGTGATGGGCAATCACAGGGGGAAGGTGTTGGAAACGGCAATGCTGCAGCCCAAAAGTATCCTTATATTGGTGTGGGGGGCATGGCAGGCAAATGGAGGTGGTACATGGCTGCTGGCATTGCAAGGGGATAGGCAGGTAAACAGCTGCCAGACTGCCTTCCTTTCATCGCTGGTTCAGAGGATTTTGGAGAATGACCCCCTGCTTGCAGAAAATAGCAGCACTTCCAACAGCCATTGGAATTCATCTCCGCTTCTCTTATTTCCACAGTTCTTTTCCAGTGTTTCCCTTCCTTCCCCTCACCTTTCCTTTTTATTTCCTCTTTCATCATCTCTTCTTCCTCTTCCCTTCCTTTCCCTTCCCTCACTCTCTCTCTTTGTGCATCATTTTGCCCAGATGGAAGCTGATGCTTGACCTAAAATGTCACACTTTGCAAGTAAGATCACAGTTCAATGCTTACCTTGCAATTCTCTGTTTCCTGTTTTCATCTTAGCTTCTCTCATCTCCACATTTCTTTTCCAGTGTTTCTTAGTCTTGGTACCTCTTAGATGTGTTGGAAGGAAAGAAGGAAGGGAAGAAGGCTCCCCTCCCAGGTAACCACTGCCTGAGATTCTGGGGAGAGGCAGCAACTAACTGGCATGATGGTAAATACCGGGCTTCTTAACACAGGATCCCACTATTTGCAGAAGCAATGGGTTCCCCTTGAACCATTATACTGTCCCCTTGAACCACTGTACTAATACTCACTTAAGCGCATACCATCCCACCTGTAGGCACAAACCATCAAAGAAGTAATAGGTGACAAAAAGAAACAAGATCACTTTAAAAAAAACAGCTTTTATTAGTTTATTTAATAATTGATATTTTTATCTCATCTATAAGGGGGAGGACTGGTCACACTCTCTGTCATCAAAGTTTCCAAGATATGTAAATTGTGGTAACTGCTGGAAATTCCTTTGTAGGTGTGGATAATTAGGAGGGAATCTAGCATCCTAAATTCTCCTGAAGTGCTTGTCAACTCCCCAAATGACTTTAGCTGAAGCCATAATCTTTTTACTTTGTTTCTTAGTTGCCATACATATAGGGAAAGAGGGATTTAGCTGATTGTTTAACATGACCAGTGACACAAGGAAGGTGGGTGATATCTTATTTCTTTTATTATACTGAAAATACAGGAAATGTTTAGAGTTGGATTCACATTTGAACATGCCAATATGATGTACTCAATAAAGTGGATTTTTGAGAAAAACTGCAGCCTGAATCCTGAATTGATTGGGACCATTACTCGGAACCATGACAGTGCTATCATAACTGTTTAGATGCAACATTTATTCAGGAAACAACTTGTAAAGGGGGTCCATTACTCGGATCTATGACATTAATCCAACACTCTCTTTAAACCATCAAATCTCTGGGATTCCTAAGCCCCGGTCCTCCACCTTGCTGCCTTGGGAAGGAGAGAAAATCTCAGGAGGAAATGGCTGAGGAGGGGAGAAATGGCTGGAAAACCCGCAACTACCTCAAGTGGCAACACAGGCAGACACCTAAGTGAGGCCACCCCGCTAGTGATTACTTGGCCAAAGATGTGCCCAGAAAAGGCTGGCCTACCAAAGGCATGGGAAGAAGAGATGGCTGTGGGGAATGCCTACCTGGTGGGTGATGAGCTCTGGTGGAGCGCACTGAAGGCAGCAGAAGCCAAATTTCCTCTAATTTCACCCAGATACTCAGAGGCCCACATAATGAAATAGAAGGAGAGTGGCGGCTTAAGATGAGATGAAGGGGTGGAGACACTTGGTGTTCTGACCCAGTCTTAGCAGAAGAAGAACAGAGTACTTGTCACAAAAAACCCCTCTTTATTTACCACTTGTGAATTAATTGCATTCACCCACTGAAAAGTCTAGGCAATAGTCCTTCAAAGAGTTAATGGCAGCAGCAGACCTTATCAATTCCTTGTGATAATTGCAAGGCCATGAGCTCCCAGCCAAAAGGCTGAAAATTAAGTTCTGTCAAGCAGTCTCTCTGACACGAAACACAATGAGCAAAATCTTCAGAAAGATTAAATGTTGTCTCCTACAACAACCACTTCCCTTTCCTTCTATTTATTCCCCAGCCAGGGAGGGGCCATTCAGCCTCCACATGTGCTTTGCTTTCTGAGTTGACTCCTTGACCTTCGTTGTTCCCCACTCCTAACAGTTCCTAACGGTCAAAGCACTCCCTCAGCTGCTCCAGCAAAGAGCTTTGAAATGTGGCCGAGTGTCTCTACCCTAATCTCAATCTAGCCAATCATGCTTTGGGCTGGCGAGGTAGAACCTGATGGGCGGGCATGGGCTCCACTGATCCAGGAGTGGCTGGGCTGTCTGGGTGGCCACTTCCTCTGCTGCTTTCAGATGGTACAATGGCTCCACCTCTTGGATGCTTGTCCGGTCAAGCTGCTCCCTCAGCTGCTCCACCAAAGAGCTCTGAAGTGTGGTTGAATGTTCTGGCCCACCAGCTGCCAGCAAAGCTTGGCAGCAGAATCGGACAATGAGGAGGTTGGGGAGAAACTGGGGCCAGTTCTGGAATCTGGGGAAGGCTCTGATGGATGCTCTGTGTCGGACGCAGAGATAGAACCAGGACCATCCGATATTCCCCAGCCATCAGAGAGGCATCTGCCTTTAGAAGCTGATATGAGTAAGGAGGAAGAATAGCTGAGGCCTGTTCCAGATGCATGTATGTGCAGGCATCCAAGACGTGGAGCCGTTACACTTGGCTGAAAGCTGCAGAGGAAGTGGCCACCAGGGCAGCCCAGATGATCTTGGATCAATAGAACCTGAGCCCGTCCATCAGGTTCTGCCTCACCAGCCCGAAGCTCGATTGGCAGCTGGAGGGAGCCTGGATCAGATTACAGGGAGCAGTGACAGAGAGCAAAAGCACCAGGCAGAGCACCCAGCCATTGCTGGCTGCAGCAACAAGGGTAAGTCCTGGCCCAGGACCAATCCTGCAGTGGCTACCAGAAGCAACTAGCAACAGCCCCTCCTCAGTGGCACCAGGCCCACTTCCCCCCTGGACCCTAGGTGGCATCCAGTACTGGTCACTGCCATCTTACCTAATGGAGCCTCCTCCCCTGAAGATGATGTTTGATGGGGATCCCAACAAGCTTGCAATCTTCCTCAACCATGTGCTGGGACACCTAGATCTTTACGCCTTAGCCTACCCAACCCAGAGAGCGATGGTGAATGCGGTTCTGGCTAACCTTGTGGGAGAGGTGGAAGAATGGGTGGCCACCCTTTATGATGAAGAAGCACCAGAGCTGAGGGATACCGGGATGTTCCTGGGGGAGCTGTGGGTGAAGTTCAAAGATGAGGCAAAGGCCCAACAGGAAGAGGGAGAGATATAAGAGCTAGAGCAAAGGGGATGACCAGTGAAGGAATACATTTGAGTTTTGAAGACTTATGGGGAAGCTGTGGCACTGGTCAGAACGACAGCTTGTTTACCATTTCAAAGAGAGCCTTGACAGAGAGCTGCAACAGATGTGTGCATACCAGGGCCTCCCTAACTGACTGCACGAATGGTACCAGGCTGTTACAGCACAAGAAGTGGAGCTGAAAGCCTGCAGACCAAAGAGCGACCCTGAAGCAAAACCAAGGAAGAGCCAAGAGAGCCAATCAGCTGGGAGGTGATTGGCCTTAGCCACATCCAGTAGCGCACTCACAAGACCAAGCCAGGCCCCCATCCAATACTTCCGATGCGGTCAGCTGGGACATCAAGCAGCTGAGTACCTGGTGCCTATGCCCAAGCCAAAGGCAGGGTCGCTAGCACCGACTAAGCCAAAGAAGCCACCACAGAAAGTGCTGGAGAAGTTCAACTTGGCCTGCTAGGCAGTCAAGGTCCCCTCTTGCCTGCCCAAGGAGGAGGGAGCTCTGGTTGAAGGGGACTAGTCACCAGCCTTGTACAACACTGAGGATAAGGGAGTGTAGGGTCACCCGATGGTGAGGAGAGTCATCTGCCCCTTTGCTTTCCTCATGTGAATCATGGTGCCTTAGTCAGGAATTCGTGGGGGAGGGGTTGAGGCCCTAATAGACTCAAGGTGCACCCAATGCCTGATAACCTTGCCCACAGTGCTAAGACTGGGATATGAGTCAGGAAGCTATCCAGAACCATGAAATTTGAGAAAGTCAATGGCTCACTGATACCCTTCCCCCTGTTATCCATCTGACAGAACCTATGAAGTTGGAGATGGGTCAGTACTGGGAGATGATCCAGTTCATGATCGTTCCAAAGATGATGGAGGCTGTGATCCTGAGGTTAGCCTGGTTGGACAAGTGGGGCACAGCAATATGGTGAGAAGGGAGGAAACAGGAAGTTGAGACTGGGAAGAGGGCCCCTCCCACACACACACAACTGAGCTGTGCAGGCCTCTCTGCAGAGGACGGATGGCATGGACACAGAACATTCAAGGGCTGGGTCAGATCAGTTCAGGGACCCAAATTATCCCCAAAGAGTACCAAGACTTGGTGGAGGTATTTAGGAAAAAGGAGTGTAATGTTCTAACCTACACTACCCCATAGATTCACAACTGAAATCCTGCTGGGGGCAAAACTGCCTAAGCCCAAAATGTACTCCATGACCCCTAAGGAAGTGAGGGAACTAAGGGAATACAACAACAAAAAACTAGCCAGGGGTTCATTCAACCAGCTAAATCCCATGTAGCAGCTTCTGTCCTGTTTAAAGAACTATGAGATTAGGCGTGGATTTCAGAGGGAACAATGGGGTATGTGTGGAAAGCATGTACCCCTTCTCCCTCAGGAAAGATATGCTAGCACACCTAGCCAAGGGAAAGATATTCACTAAGTTAGACTTGTGGGAGACATATCACCAGGTCAGAATTAGAGAGGGAGACGAATGGAAGACAGCATTGAACTGCCCTCTGGGAAGCTTCCAGTTTAAGGTGATGCCATTTGGACTACAGGGGGACTACAGTGTTCATGCAATTGATAAATGAGGTGCTACACAAGCACCTATATTTACTTGGCTGACATCCTCATCTTCACCAAAACGATGGAGGAAACACAGCCAGCTGGTCTGCCAAGTCTTTAAAAAGCTACTGGCAGTGAACCTGTATGCTTAGCTGTCCAAATACAAGTTCCACCAGACCCACCTGAACGACCTGGGTTACCAACTGTCAAGCGAGGGGGTGAAGATGGACCCAGTGAAAGTGAAAGGCATCCTAGAGTGGCAACTCCCTTGAACCCTTAGCTACAAAGCAGCTACAAAGCTTCCTGGGATTAACCAACTTCTACAGGCAATCTATCCCAATATTTGCAAAGATAGCCTTGCCAATCATTGAACTACTAAAAAACAGAAAGATGGAGGCCAAACCCCAGCCAAGGCAGGTCTATGGCAGTGGTGGCTAACCTTTTTTGGCTCCTGTGCCAAAAATTGTGCGTGCGCTTGCACGCTCGCACTCGTGTGCCAGCTCCCACAAGGCAATGCGCCCCCCCATGCCCCCTATGCATGCATGCATAATCCCCCCCTTACCTGCACTGGGCCTCACAGCTGATTTTCGGCTGGTTTGAGGTTTTTTTGGCCTCCCAAAGGCTTGAGGCTTTGCAGGCTGAAAACGAACCCTTGTTTTGTCATTTCTTTTCATATTTTCGGAAAAAAAAGGAAGTGACAAAACGGGGCTAGTTTTCGGCTGGCAAAGCCTGTAGAAGCCTTCCTCAAGCCTTTGGGAAGCCGAAAAAAGCCTCAAACTGGCTGAACATCAGCTGTGAGGCATGTGCACTCCCAATGAAGTAAACTTTGCCTGCAGCTCATGTGCCAGCACAAATGGCTCTGTGTGCCACCTCTGTGTGCCACCATGCCATAGGTTCACCATCACAGGTCTATGGAATGCCAGGAGGCATTTGAAACCCTAAAGAGACTATATGCGAAAGAACCAGTGTTAAAGCATCCTGATCCAGAAAAATAATTCATGATCCAGGCTGATGCAAGCGATGTGGCTGTGGGGACTGTCCTCCAAAATAAAGGGGAGGTAAACCTACAGCCATGCACTTACACCTCCTGAAAACTCAGGGACACAGAGACGCTGGGCCATATGTAAGAAATCCTTTACTGTCCAGTGGGCATTACTGACCTGGCACCACCTCCTGGATGGTAGCAATGTACCTTTTGAAGTATGGACTGACCACAAGAACTTAGAGGTTTTGGGGACCCCTTGCAAGCTCTTGCCTAAGCAGGTCAGGTGGGTGCAATATTTCAATTGATTCAACTTTGCCCTTAAGTACCCACCAGGGGGACGGGACTTCCTGGCCGACACTTTGTCGCAGATGCTCCAGTACAAAAACAGTCAGGATGAGGTAGTCAATGTAATTATTTCCCTTTCCCCAGAGGGTGGCTCTTCCGATGACAGATCACACAACGACCGAGCGAGGTGGGGGAAGAGTTGAACCAGAGACTTATGGCTGAATTACAAACTGACTCCTGGTTCAAGGATCACCCGCAGCTTTTGACCACCAGGGGTGGGCTGGCTTGGAAAGGGACTAAATTGTTTGTCCCTAGTAACTTGTGGGTTCAGATCCTACAAAGGACCCATGATGCTAGACAAGCAGAACACTTTGGATTCCTGAATCTTTGCACCTGGCAAGGGACATTTTTGGTGGCCAGGGATGAAAAAGGACATTGAGAGCTATGCAAAAAGCTGTGTAACCTGTGAGAAAAAGAAAAAAGAGGCCGGGGAAGTCTCCTGGTCTACTGCAACAAGTAGCAGAGCCAACTTGGCCCTGGGAGGAGGTCACAGTAGATTGTATGGTGGAGTTGCCTGAAAGCAGTAGGAATACACTAATTTGGACGGTGACTGACCTGTTCTCCAACCAGGTTCATTTCACCACCTGTTCCAGACTACCCTTTGCTCATAAGCTAGTGAAGCTGTTCCTAAAGCACATTTATTAATTGCAGAGAGTGCCAAGCAGAATTATTTTGGATTGGGAGCATCCAATTCATGGCTATATTTTGGACAGAGTTTGTAGAGTCAATAGGGTCCTCCCAGAGACTTAGCTCGGCTTTCCATCTGAGTACTAATGGTGCAGTGGAATGAGCGAATGCAATGGTGGAGTAGTATCTTAGGTGTTATGGCAACTATCAGCAAACCAACTGGGCAGGCCTTTTGCTGAATTGACGTATAACAATGTCATACATAGCAGCATGAGACTCACCCCTTTGAAAGTGGTCTATGAGAGACACTTTGTTCCGATGCCAGAACACTCCCAAGAGCCCCCTTCCTCTGTTAGTTTGACAGAGTGGATTGACTCACTATGGAATGCCTGGGGGAACATAAAAAGAACACTAACTAAAGCGGCTAAGAACCATAAAGAGCAAGCTGACAGGAAACAGGCCCCTCAGAAACCGTACCAAGTTGGTGAGAAGGTTTACCTCTCTACCAAATACTTAAAGCTAAAATTGCCATTCAAAAAACTGGGTCCTAGGTTTTTAGGACCATTTCCCATTGTAATAATCATTAACTCGGTCAGTGGAATTGAAACTTCCCCACTGTCAGCCTTCAAGATTTTCTTCCTTTGCTTTGCATCTTTTGGCTGCATAAGTAACGGGGGGGGAGGAGGGGGGACATGGTTATGGGAAGCGAGCTGGAGGTGTTACAAAACAGAACTGTATAGGTTGGGGGGGAAGGTTCTTGCTTAGGCTTCTATCCTATGCTATGCACAGCCGCCACTCTTTATCAAAATATGTCAAGGTCAATAGACAGAGGCCTCATCACCACCTGGAAATGCCCACATGATGATATACACAACTTTTAATTGGATGAGCCAGTTGAACTACTGGAGGTGGGAACGTTGCCATCACTTTGTATATGTGATTTATGCACTCATTTTTTCAGATTCAGAATTCTTTTGTTGCTACCACTTGACTTCCAGTAAAAGATATATTTTCTCTAATTAATGGAGTCGAAGTATTTCTTTCTTGGATTTTGAATGGAGCACCAGCTGACATTATTCTGAATCTCACTTTGTTTAATCAAAATGTTTAATCCAGCCAGCAACCAAGAAGACCTGGGAGTGGCTAGAGGACCAGATTCCCTGCTGTTAGAGGCAGCAGGGGAAGCTGACTTGTTAGCAGAATTAAGTCTTGGGGAAAAACCAGCTGTAAAACCCAAATGATCTTTGGGAGTGGCTGGAGGATCCCTGAAGAAAGAGCCCTCCTCGGACAACCCTAAGCCATTACGTGACCATTACCCGTTCGGCATGGAAAGAGAAGGAAAGAATTTTTTACGAACTTCAAGCCTTCATTTCACAAATGAAGCTGTCAGAGAGCCTCAGGATAGTCAAAGTATGAGCAAAAGAGGGGAGCAAGCCCCAGCCAGAAGATCAGGCAGGCCACCCCATAAATCAACGTAGGCCGGTCTGCAAAGAGGCAAGCAAGCAATCAGGACCCCCGGCAGGTGAAAGTAAATGTGCCAGGTAAGGCATTAGGAACTCAAAGGGCTCATGTTGAAAAGTAAAGTAATATGGGAGGGGGGGGTATCATCAAGGAGATTATGAGGATTTTCTGCACAAGTCTGGAGCATTATGGAGGAATATGGGGGATTTTTCCTCGCGAGAGTGAGCTAAGATTTGAGGGAAGCTGAAAGTGGAATGGTGAACTTTTGCATAATGATAATGCTCCCAGCATGATAAATTATGACCTGTTCATGACAGCGCTGTGGGCCAGGTTTGAAGACCCACTTGCTGAACGTGGCGGACAGAATTAGATGAAGACTAAAATCTAGGGGCGGGATTAGTTGGCTGACTGACCTATCCAGGAATTAGAGATGGCATGTCATATTCGAGGCTGGTCCAGGGGAGCCCTGAATTAGAGCTTTTAAAATGGGCGTTGATGAAGATGTTTATCAATGTGTTTGCAGTAAGAACCCAGTGAGCTGCAGCTATGGTACATGCTGACAGACAAGGATGGAAAGTTGACCTGATCTCAAAACAGTTGCCCAGGGGGGCCTTGGTTGGGCAAGTCCTCCCAAGCCTCGAGAAGCCTTAAAACCTCAAAGGAGGATGCAGCAAAATCCAAGACCAATTGTGCATGCTTCAATGTGTGAAGGTAGGGTCACCAGTGCAGGACTGCCGTTGCCAAGCTAGAGCAAAGGCAGGCACCCAGAGGAGGAGGAAGAAAACCTGAAAAAAACCAGCAAAGCAGTCACACAACGGCACTTAAAGCGGACAAGGTGTAGGAATCAGCCCTCTGAAGAGAGGAAGATAGAACCTACTTTCGAAGAGAGTGATCCGTATTGAAGATTGATTCATGTTAAGTCCAAACAAGGACTATGACATTCCAGTGGAATTAGGGTTACCCACGTCAGGAAGCAAAGGGGAAATGTTGCCTTGTTAGATCTGGGTGCACCAGGTAACTCATCAGCCGAGAGGTCAGTAGAGAAAATGGGTAAGGCCTAAAGATTTAAACGCCCTAGCTTTTGCAACTGGATGGTCGGTATTAGTGGGAGGCCTGCACATTTCATAACGAACCAGTAGATTAAATGACAATGGACAATAGAGAGACTTTGTGTTTTATTGTTGGTCCTGCACTGAGCGTTCCCATACTGGTTTCCCGTGCTGGGGAATGGAACCCACGTCAACTGGAAGAGGGGGATCATTGCAACTACAATATGACCAATGCCCGAAGGGGAGGGGCATACTCAAACTGAACCCAGAATACACAGAGCTGGCTCCATAGCGCACGAGAATCTGAGAGGGGATGGAGAATTTCGGGATATTGGGACTTAAAGGAGAGTTTTCCGTGGAAAGGCTCGAACAAGCTTCCCATGGCTCAACAGATATGCAGTGTTGAAATTTGCAGGACGTGAACTCAAACGAACTGTATCAATAGACACCACAGGAGTTAGAGGGCTGCGTAATTTATCCGAATAATTTGGAATGTGGTTGATCTCAGTGCTAGGCCTTGAGTAGTGACCCAGTATTGTTCTGGAGAAGAAAGATGGCTCTCTGCGGTTATATGTTGAACCTATAGAACCTCATTGCGCATGTGTGAAGACGCCATTGTACCTTCGCTTGATAGAAGATATATACTGGCCCATTGGACAAAGGGAACATTTTAAGAAACACTCGGCCTGAAAGAAGCATACAACCGAGTTACAAGATAGGAAGGGAATGAAATTGAAACACTGCTTTTAACTGGCCAGTGGCTGTTTCCAATTCAACGTTCTTCTGTTTGGCCTACAGGGCAGTGCCTCAGGTATATCATTGCAAATGATAAATACAGGTGTTGCATGACATGTTATACAAGAGGTGTGTTGGTTTATTTGATTTTCTTATTCTACACAGAGACTCATGTGACATGGTGAAACTGTGAGTCAGTTCTGAAAAAAATTCAGCATGACTGAAACTGATGCAAGGGTGTCCAGTGTGAATCTTCCACCAGGCAAAAAATGACTATTTAGGCTATTACAATATCACATGACGCGATCGAATGGATCATGAAAGTTCTGCGTGACTGGTCTTCTCTTCTAGGAAACTTTCACAGTTTCTTGGGTTTCTCATTTTACTGTACATATTATCCTGCTTTTGCGAAGATGCAAATGCTATCACAAAATCTCTTAAAAACTAAAGGGGACGTAAACGCAAGTTGATAACCACTGGGTGGTCCATGGAGTGCAGTGCTTTTTAAAGCTTGAAACGAAATGTTTGCTGCTGAACAGGACTCAATCACCAGACATGGATGCTCTTTGTAAGTCCAAGCCATGCGAGTGATTACCGGGTTGGGCCGGTGTTACTTAAGTAAAAGATGGGCGATCTAAACTTGTGTGCATATCTTCCGTAACTTAACTGAATGAAAAGAGATTGGGCCTATGGGAAAAGAAGCTTTTGGCAGTTCGCTGGACTTGGTTAATTTGAGACATTTCTTGGAAGGAGGCTAAACAACCATGTTGAGGTGTTGGGCTGATTCTAAAAATTTGGAGGCTTTGAAAAACGCCTGGAAGCGTCCGCCCAAATGCGTGAGCACAATACTTTAAATGCTTATTTTCATTGAAGTACTTCAGGGGAAGGACTTCATGGCAATTGCTCTATTAGAATTACCTCCAATATAATACTGCTCACCAGAAGTGGTACGGTCTATATGTCCCAACAAACAGTTGGAGGCTCCAAGTTTACCAAGCAAGAGCATCATAAATTGCTTGGAGGGAGATGCTGAGTAGTTGGATTCTGATCTGGTTGGTTAAATGACAATGGACAATGGAGGAGGTGCATCAACCCACATCTCGCATCATGCATGTAGCTTTCATCCATCCACTGTGTCTCCCTGTTGGATGAGGCCCACAAGTGGCTGGCTTTGCCCCTATGCCTCACCTCCAGTCACCAGGGAGTTCTTTTGATGTTGACACTAGAGGCATGGATTTTCTCCCTTCTGCATTCCTACCTGCGCTGAACAAACCAACAGACCATGGTCTCCCCATCCTTGCTAAGACACACCAAGCATTTGCAAACTTGGTTTGGTTACAAAGTTCACTCATGCCTCCCAGCTCAGCACCATCGCGGTGCGGGGAAGGTGCACATTAGCTTGCCTGCTACACTTCTTGCCAGACTGGAGGGGGAGGCCTCTACCTGCAACTCCCGAGCAGGATAGTAATTTATTTGATTCCTGCCGCTTTGGAAGGAAGCTGCACTCAAGCTACCCGAGTTTCACTTCAGGCGGGGAGAGAAGAGAGGAAGTGTACTCCAACAGGATTCCAGGTTGGAGATTGCCATATTTTGCATGGTTCTCCCAACACTTTGGTTGACCTAGGCACCTCATTCCCCATCCACAGTCCAATGCTTGATTCACCCACATGAAGTGGGCAGGGAGAGATTGGAAAGAAAATGGATAGATGTAGGGAATGTAGATAGGTGATGAGATGCGGTGGCTAGTAGAAGGGAGGGAGGACAAGATAGATAGAATTAAATGGAGGGAGGGGATTGCGGAGTATGGGACGAAAGGAATAGTGCGGGAATGCGGGAATAGATAAGAGACATGGATAGATGCAGACAGTAGGGGATGGAGGGAGAGAGGGCTGATAGATTGGAGTTCAGAGATAGATAGTACATGGAGATGGCTGAGATAGATTGGGGATAGATGGTGATGCATGATGTATAGAATAGATGGGGGAGGGAGGTTCAGGATAAATGCAGAGTGATGATGTATGGTGGGATAGATAGTAGTGGATGCGGGATAAATAGATGAGGGAGGGATGCAGAATAAGGCGAGATGGAGGGATGTAGAGGGATAGGTGGAGGGATAATAGTAGATGTAGAATAAGTATAGTATTTGAGAAGTGGATGAGGGATAGGTAGATGGAGGATGGATAGATGGAGGGATGATCCAGGATTTGATGGATTAGATGGAGTATAGAGGAGGAAGGGAGGCAGTGGAGGAGAGATAGGATTAGACTGGATGGGGGATTAGCATGAGGATAGTGGATGTTCAGGACGGGGAATGGATTCAGGTGGGATATTGATATAGGTAGTAGGTAAGGTAGGTAGGTAAGGTAATGGGTGGATGAATTGGAGAGGAGGGATAGATGATGTATGATGGAAGAGGGAGGATTGCGAAAATAGACTAACGAGAGGGGAGGGGACACGAGACAGGAAAGAGAGAGGAAGAAGAGAGAGGGGGAGCAAAGAGAGAGAGAGAAGACAAAGTACCCGTTTCTCACAGAAAGAAACGTGGGAGCCACAAAAGCTGGGATAGCCATGTCTGGGGAGTTGTCTTGGATGGAGGTGAGGAATCTATCAAGTGGCAACCCGAAGTTTGGCTTTTGGTGCTTTTTTTTCTGTGCGGAACTGTCAAATAGCCTTTGAGTGTTTTAAGTTGTAGACCAAGCACTAGCGGGTATATGGTGTTATCTATTTCTTTTTATTATACTAAAACAGAAGATATTTAAGTTGGATTCCATTTGAACGTTGCCAATTGATATACTCGATTAAAATGATTTTGAAAAAGCGTACAGCCTCAGAATCCTGATTTGATTTGGGACCATTACTTGGGACCATGACTGTGCTATTGTAAACTGTTGAGATGCACATTCTATTCAGGAAACAACTTGTAAAGGAGGCAATCAAGTCAGAGCGCCAAAAATATACTAAAGGATTTCCTTTTGATCTTACATTCAACCCCATCCTGTAACTCAGCTTGCAGGAACTTCAATTTGCATTCTTGACATTAAAATAATACATAGGAAATGAAACTTTGACAGCAGGAGTGTGAAGCCTCCCCATTACAGATATAATGAGAAAATATCATATTAATATGCACTGCCCGCCCCCTGCAATAGCAGGATGCTTATTGGCTATGTTTTATGTTTGTATACACTTCCCCTTTAAGAAAAACTTAGCCCCTGATTATTTGCCCCAGAGCCATATTGCGTCTGCCTCACCCAATTGACTGACAGCTATTTGTCCATGCAGCCATGGGCTGGGTCAAACCGGAGTATGGGCGAATGGGCAGGGACCAAAAGCAAGGGACGGATACCAGGGGCAATTGGCCTGGAGATCTGGGGAAGGACAGACGGAGAAGCTGGGCTGTGAATGGCTGAGAGACGTGTGGCTAGAGGGCAGAGGCACAGCCAAGGTGAAGTCTAAACATCATATCTTTGGCAGAAGAATCTTTAGTCATACATGCAGCCGAGTAGATGGCAGGCTTCTGCTTCTCTAGCTCTGAATGACATTTACAGTTCCAAAATACCAGTGTAAATATAATTTGTAGGTTTAGGATTAAGACATGAAAGTAAGAACAGGCAATTGCTATTAATATTTATTTAAGTCTGTTTTTCAACCTTTTATATATAGCTTGAAAAGATTATTTAATTCTGTATCTCTATTGTTTCAAGCACAGCACCAGACAATATATTGAAATTAAGAAAGGCAATTCAAGCTAAAATTTAGTAAAACCTTCGCAACATAAATTGACATATTAGATTGAGCTTATCAAACAAATAGAAGACTCAATGTTATGATAAGTACCAATGACCTGTAGATTTTGGTTTGTGAATATGGCATTTGTTAGAATATGCATTGTTTGTGTTTATTATTTCAATATAATATCCAGGGTTTCACAGAGTTTCAATAGCCTCTAAAAATCTATATCTATCTTTCAACATAATAAAAACAGAACAAATCAGGAAGGTAATTGGTCACGAATGAGACAAATGCAGGACGTAAGCAATAGAGAGGAAAGTACAGATGCTTATTAAATTCTTTGTGCAAATAGAACATGAATACAAATTTGGAAGACCTTGAAGTTTTAGTGCAACCATGCTCGGCAGGAGTCCCCATACCATTTCAGTTAAGTAGTTGTCATCTTTCTTAAAAGCTTAAAGGGATAAGATTTTTGGTAAATTAAAATTTCTTTAAACAAAGAAAGCAGTGGAGGGAAAGGAAAGAGAAGGTGAATCTGGAAAGGAGGAGACCTGAACTTAAAAAAAGATATATGTGAATTTTAAGCAAGGCTTACGTTGTAGTGAAACTTGTTATAATACAGCACTGGAAAAGAGAAAGTGAGAAAGCAGCAAACAGTTGTGGAGTTATTGGTGATCCTGGAATTTGGATGGGAATCCTAAATGAAACAAAAAATTAAAAATCACGCAATTGGGGGCGTTGTTTAAAATTTTTATAAATGGAATCACTGTTATTGAGGGTTTAAAAAGAAGGATCTAAGACAAAAGAAGAAGCACAGAGGGAAGAGGATCTTTTGGTCGGCTATTGCAATTTTAGAAATGCGAGATCTTAGCAACTATGAGTGAGCAACAAGAAAAGGTGGCCCCACGCTGAACAAGAAGTGGCGGCATGAAAGAAGCCATACTTTAGCATGACCAAGCATTTTAAGCAGGGATAAAAAAGGGAAGGGCGGAAGGAGTTAAACTTAAGCATTGAAGCAACACAAAAAAAAGGTAATTTGAAGTAATCATGAATATCAGGACGAAGATAAGGAGGTAACAGAGAAAGAGATCGAGTAGAAAGCGAATAAAAGGGAAGGGAAGAAGAGAGGAAGAGGGAAAAGAAAGCAACAAGACAAACACAAATATAGAGGTACAGGAAGCAGACAAGATTAAAGGTTAACCTATTTAAAAGACACGTTAGACTGTTTAAAATTTAATTAAGGAGAGGATCTGCAAGGGTGCATGGTAAGATTTATTATTAATTAGGAATAGAAAAGGATTTAGAAATATGTTAGATGATTAAAGTGACAGAAAAAATTCTATGACTGTGTCGTGGAATATTTGTTATTAGTAGATAATAAGCAGCAGTCTCAATGATTTAAAAGAAGTTTTAAAAAATGAACAAAAACATAGGAAAATTTTATCAGATTGACACAGATGAATTGAATAATGAAATAATAACTTTAATGAATACTGTATAAAACATTGTTTGGTTTTTATTAAAGACAGTAATAATGAATACGAGATATAGTGAAAGTGAAAGGGCAATTGACCTTTACTAGGTAATGTTTGTTAAGAACTAGAATGTAAAAGATTTGTTATTATGATTACATGCAGAGCTGTACTTGAATAATGGATTCCATTATTATTGTATTAATATATACACAAATATATGCTAATATAATATTTTATCTTTTAAGATTTAGTACTTTTAGGGGGATGTACAAGCAGATTCGATGTTTGAACAAAGCTATTGTTTAAAAATAGGGTTAGAAAATGATGTGTAATTTTATAACTGTAAGATTAACTTAAAATTTTTAATAATTTTGAAAAAGGAATTACAGGTGTTTATTACTACCAGTCTAGCAATTACGGGGAAATTAATGTTTTGTGAAAAAGACAATATTGAAATTGTAACAGGACAGGCCAAAGTATAAAAACATTGCACTTAGGAAAGATTTAAATTAGAAAAAGTATGTAATTAAATTAGAAGAATGAATAATTAAAATAAGGCTATAGAAGTAAAGGAAAGAGGGAAAGCTAAGTTGAAAATTGCAAAAATAGTTATAAGATATGTTAGAATGTCATAGTAAATATGTATTGAGTTTATGTCTGTATGGAAAAGTGATAACCGGGGCCGCTGTTCTCAAAAAAAGATATTTTATTTGTATTTGTATGTTTTGTGAAAACTTAAATAAAACTTTTATAAAAAAAAAACCCAATATATTTTCACATGAGGTCAAGGATGGGTTGCTGACACCTGGAGGGGGAGAGACCCAAGTTTGGCAGCAACAGAGAATGCAGGTTGATTGGGTGTCATGATGTGCATGACATTGAACAGGGCAGGGAGTGAGTTTAGTGTGTGTGTGTGGGGGGAAACGTAGTATCTCAGATTTGGATTTTCCCCAGATGTGCCAAGATGACTTCTCTAACGAATTCTTACTTTGATGGACTTTATCTCTGAATTGTCTTAAGAATTTCCTTGGAATGGTGACATTAACCTGTATCTCCTAAAATGAAAAAAGTCCCAATGGCTGCTCGCAAAGGGGTGCCACTATCAGGCTCCTGAGCCCTGGTAGTACCCTGAATTGCCAGAGCCAAAGATGGAACGAGGAGTAGCCACCTCTGAGGGAGCCACCAGGTCTGTCTCAGATGATGTTTGCGGAGTCATCTGCTATCCATCAGCTGCTGCGGTTGCCGAAGGCAAGGCAGCAGAGGCCGAGCTCCAGAGGGGTGCCCGGCCCAAGGAGTCAGCACCATGGCAGCCCCAACCAACCGGCCTGATCCTGATGGGTGTGGAGACAAGACCCACTGCACAACTGGCATGGGAGGCTGCAACGGCAAGTCAGGGACCTCAAGAGGCAAGAGGCCAAGCTGAACACACGCCAACCTACAAATGGAGGATATTGAAACCTCTGGAGCTTAGTGGGCCCCGGGAGTGGCAACTCCAATCATTGTCATGAAGCCAATTGCTAGCAGGACTACCCAAGAGATTTGAACAGCTGAGTGTGGGATCTGCAGCTCAAGCAACCCCATACTTGATCCAGCCTGGTTGGAGCCTAGCTCAACCTATCTTCAACTTCCCATGGCAAGGTAGTATGGTGACCCAAAGTGGGACCTTGACTTCATTCCACTCAGCACTGGTCGGATCTAGATCCAGCCTCCCAACATTGGACTCAATCTGTGGGGGCGATGGCCCAGCAGGGTGCCACAGCCAGTCAACTCCCCAGGCCCCTGGGGCACTTGAGCTCTGGCAACCATGACAGGATGAGGGGACTACTCAGAGCAGCACACCCTCCTTCCCCAGCAGGTCCCAGACTGCCGCTAGCTGATCAAATTCCTCCCGGATGGGCTTTCTACCCCAGGCATGGGTGGATTCAGTGCCAGTGGATGGTCCCACCACTGGTCCCACCAGTCACAGCCACCCTGCTGCAATTTTTGGCAAACTTTGATGGCATCCCGGGAAAACTGGCTTACTTTCTAAATCATATCTGGGCCCACATTGATCGCTATGGGGCTCAATACCAGTCAGACCAAGATAAGATCTCGGCCATTGTGGACAATATGAGAAAGAGGGAAACTGCTGAATAGATCACTCAACTCCACAATGAAGGATCCCCCAAAGATGTGGAGATATGGACGATTTCGTACAGTCACTTAGAGCTCAATTTGAGGACACAGCTAACTGGGAGGAAGCTGAGGTGGAGATGAAGGCATTGAAGCGAAGCAGCTGGCCCCCTAAAGAATTTTTGTGGGAGTTTAGGAGAGTAGCCAGAAAACTGCGGGACTGGCCTGAATGACTCTGCATCCACTATTTCAAGGAGGCTTTGGATCAGGACCTGAGGCAAGCATGGGGTACCAGACTGAATTCAAGATTAGTATCAGATCGTATTGACTATGGATTTAGAGCAGGTGTCTGCAACCTTTGGCTCCAGAGCCTCATGCAGCTCTTTGGGGCCTCTGCTATGGCTCCCTGTCAGGTGATCCCACCACTGGCTGGCCCTGCCCTCTCCTCCCAGTCACTTCTTGCCTGACCTGAGAAGGTAAGGGTGATGGTGGGGGATGGAGAAGTGGCAAGGGCTGATTCTCCAGTGCCTCACTCTTGCTAGAGCTTCTTCTAGTTCTTATTGATGCTGGGTGTGCCTCAGTCACTTAGGAAGACGTGCAATTTGCTCTCTGCCCCAAGACACTAGCCCAACCCAGCCTCGCTAACACAAGGGCTGGTGAGGTGGGAATGGGATCCAGGAGACAGGATGACAGAAAGGGGGATGGGCTCACAACGATCAGCCATGGCTTTTCCATTTTCACAGGGGACTTTTGCTGCCTAGAAGATGCTTTTCAATGAAAGCCGCCACCGGCACCACTCCACTGGAGGAGTAAAGAAGCTCAGGACAGCAGGGAAAGGGGGCTGGCCCCACCAAACCCTACATGCTCACCCTGGGGTAAGGCTCAGAGAAAGCAGGAGCATCCTCGCCAATGATACCCATCAGCTGGTCTCCCCGTGTGTGTGTGTATGTGTATGTGTATGTGTGTGTATCTCTTCTCTGTCTGTGTGTCCCCGCCTCTCTGTCACTGTATCTCTTCTCTCTCTCTCGGAAAGCAGAGGTGGGCCAACCCAGCGAACTCTCCCTGGGGCTCCTCCTTTTCTTTCTTCTTGTCAACTTTTCTGAAATCTGGGTTGGCTGAGGAACAAGCGTGAGCAGCAGCGAAGTCTTCCCTTTGAGTGACCCTCCTCCTTTCCCCCGTTTTTCTCCTCTCGCAGCCACAGTCGGCCAGGGGGTTGCGAGAAGAAAAGGGAGAGGGAGGAGGAGAAGGGTCACCCAAAGGGAAGCCTCCACTATGGCTCGTGCTCGCTCCTCAGCCAGCCCAGATTTCCAAAAAGTTGCCAAGAAGAAAGAAAAGGAGGAGCTAAGAGCCCCAAGGAGAGCTCGCTGGATTGGCCCAGCCTTGGCTTTTTGAGAGGGAAGAGAGAGGGGGGGAGAGATGTCAAAAGAGTGTTGTGGTTCTGGGTGTTTTTAGACAACCGGTTCTCTGCCCTAATGACTGGCTGGGTAGGCATGGCTGGGGTCCATGTGACTGGGTGGGAGGGAGTGACATCGAGTTGGCCACACCCACTCAGGTTTTGTGGCTCCCTATGTTTTCTTTTCTGTGGGAAACTGGTCCAAATGGCTCGGAGTGTTTAAGATTGCAGACCCCAAGATTCATCCACACCAGTGTGCCCCTTCTGAGAAAACCCCTAAGTGGACATTGGGACACAGAACAGCCACCAAAATGGCAGGGGAGCTGAAGCTGATGGCAATGCCCATTAGCCTTGGAATGCCTTGCGCCCACTCCGATCCTTCAAGCGCCAGTGACAGTGAAGTCGAGAACTCCCAAAGCCAAAAATGTATTCAATGACCCCAAAAGTGATGGGTGAATTGAGGAAATACATTGACACAAACTTAGCAAGAGGGTTTATCCAGGCCATAAAATCTAAGGTCGCAGCTCCCATGCTGTTTAAGGAGAAAAAAGATGGGGGGGGGGAAAAATGAGGATCTGTGTAGACTTCCACAGAATCAATGCTATTTGCATAGAAAATACCCACCCCTTCCCCTTTAATGAAGGGCATGCTTAACCACCTGGCAAAGGGAAAGGTGTTCACCCAACTAGATCTCAGAAAAGCCTACTACTGTGTATGGATCAAGGAAGGTGACAAATGGAAAACAGCTTTCAATTGCCTGCTTAGGCAACTTCCAGTTTAAGGTCATGCCATTTCGGCTATAGGGAGCCCCTGCAGTGTTCCTGAAACACATTAACGAGATGCTACATGAGCACCTCTACAAAGGAGTTTTGGTTTATATGGGTGACATTCTAATATTTAGTCAGACAATGGAGGAACACATCAGACTAGTATGACAGGTCTTGAAAAAGCTCCTCAATGCTAAACTTTATGCTAATCTGTGAAAGTGTGATTTTCACAAGACCTCCCTAGGCTACCTGGCCTACAATGAGGAGACTGAAATGGACCCAGGAAAAGTTAAAGCAGTACGAGACTGGCAACCCCCTTACACCAAAAACAGCTTCAGAGCTTCCTAGGGTTTGCAAATTTTTACCATCAGTTCATTCCCGCATTCGCTGAGATAGCTTTGCCGCTTAAGGAGTTATTAAAGACTATTAAAGGAACTGTCCCTAAACCCAAGCCCAGCCAGCCTTTGACCTGGACCCTTGACTGCCAATGAGCATCCAAGGAACTAAAACAGCTATTCTCCAAGGTGCCAATCCTTCAGCATCCTGGCCCCAAGCGACCCTTTGTGATGCAAGCAGATGCCAGTGACGTCACGATAGCCGCAGTACTCCTACAAGAAAACTCACTGTAACCTGTTCCTACGCATCCAAACAAACCTCACCGACACAGAGTGTTGATGTGCCATATGGGAGGAGGAGGAGGCCTTCACTGCCAGATGGGCTCTCCTCTCTTGAAGACCACTTCTTGGAAGGCAGCAAACTGCCCTTTGTAGTCTGGACTGACAAAAACAACCTAGAGGAGCTAAAGACCCCTAGGAGGCTATCCCCTAAACAAGTCCAGTGGGAACAATACTTTAAGTGGTTCAACTTTGAGCTGAAGCATATCCCAGGAGAGAAAAACAGATTATCTGGTGCTTTATCAACAAAACTGCAGTTCAACAGCAGACAGGAGGAAATAACACGATGTCATACCTCCTTCGCAACCAGCCGCTCAAGTCACCACTAGAAGCCAAGCCTGGAGTCAAGACGACCAAAAGGGAGACCCAATTACCACGGCACTTAAGTCCGCACTCCCTGCAGATCCATGGTTTAAGGACAACCCAAATACATTAACCTTATGAGATGGATTAGCATGGAAAGGTTCTAAACCATATGTCACAGCCAGACTAAGGCTGCAGATACTGCAGTGCAGTCATGACTCTCAGCTGGCTGGTCACTTTGGATTTTTAAAAACCCTCCACTTAGCAAGGAGGCAATTTTGGTGACCAATAATTAAAACAGAAGTGGAAGACTGTGTAAAATGTTGTTCCACCTGCGCAGCCATAAAAATGAGGCCAGGAAAACTGCCTAGTCAGCTCCAACCAGTAGCTGAACCTAAACAACCATGAGAAGAGATAGCTATGGACTTCATAGTCAAGCTTCCAGAGAGCGAGGGAAACACTGTCATTTGGACATTGTCTATTCTCTAAGAAAGCTCATTTCTCCACTTGCCCTGGATTACCCTCAGCTAAAAAACTGGTGAGAATGTTCATCAAGCAAATTTATAGACTGCATGGGTCATTTCCAGCCGGGCAGTCCAATTTACAGCAAAGTTCTGGAAAGAGTTCCTAAGATCCATTGGATTCTCTCAAGGATTGAGCTCTGCTCAATCTGAGCATGAACAGGGCTGTGGAACAAGAGAAGCTATGGTGGGGCAGTACCTGAGATGTTAAGTCAACTATCAACAAGACAATTGGGCAGATCTGCTACCGTTCGCAGAAGTGGTGTACAACAATGTAATGGACACAGCACTGGACTGACTCCTTTCCAAATCACCAGCAGGATGGATTATGTGCCCATGCCTGAGTTGTCTAGAGAGCCTCCATCCTCAATTACCTTAACTGTATTGATAGACTCACTAAAGCAGGGTGGGAAAATACCAAATGTGCCCTCGTCCTCGCTGCAGTGAGATACAAATGTCAGGCAGATAAGTACAGATCACTTCAAGCCCATTTAAAGTGGGAGACCAGGTTTATCTCTCCACTAAATATCTTAGATTAAGGTTACCCAACAAAAAACTAGGTCCAAAATTCTTAGGACCATTCCCCATTGTGAAAGTAATAAATCTGGTAATGGTATAGTTCAGCCTTCCCCTCTTATCAGGAAAAGTCCATCCAGTGTTTCATAGCAGCTTGTTAAAGCTAGCCACTAGCTCCCAAATAAAACCAAGGGATCAACCTGCTCCTGAGCCAATTGTGGTGCAAGGGGAAATCCATTTATGAAGTGAAGAAAATATTGAACTCTAGATTGAATAGGGGTCATTTACAGTAACTAATACATTGGAAGGGATATCCTTTGCCTGAAGCCACTTGGGTGAAAAGCTGGAATGTGAAAGTGGCTAGGTTGATGAAGGAGTTCCACAAGAAATTCCCTGATAAGCCAAATGTGGGGGGGAGGTGGTTAGGTAACTTTCGGTCATATGTCTCATTTCAGGATGTTCTCATTGCTTGAAGGGAGGCAGCCTGTCAGCCCTGGATCCATCTTGAGAAAGACTAAACAGAGCTGCCACAGCGGGGGATGGGATAGCTGTGGGAAAGGGAGAGTAGCGAAGGGAGTATAGCGAAGTTGGCAAGAGGAGAAAAGCTGAGAAAGACTTGGATTTTAAAGACTCAAAGTTGATAGTATTGACCAATTATGAACTCGATTTTTTCAAGATGATTGGAGGACATTCAGGAATAGATTTTTCATTCCCAATCAGAAAACAAATGTTAAGAAATGCCATGTTACAATTTACAGGAGACACTTTTTGTACAACAAATGCTATGGAGATATACACAATAGTAACTTGTGCCTTTGGGAAATAAAATCCAACTGTTAGGAAAGATCCCAATTACTATTCTAAGGAAAAGACTCATTAAGAATCAATCAAGGATATTTGATCCTGGATGGACCAGAAACAATGACTGGTAACTTACAATAGACCAGACTTTCTTCGTGTGAAATACAAAAAATAGACTGTTAACAGAGGGTTCTGAAGTTTAATTTAGTTATTGGTTTTACCTGTTAACTATGTTTCTATATAGTAGATAGCGGTTAGGCTAACTGGATTGGGTAAATATTGTTCTAGAAATATTTAAATTGTGTGTCTGCTTCACAAAGGAGGAGGCATATAACCTTGTGGTATATTTATCAGTATTCAACTAGGAAACAATTTGTATGTGTCTATTTTGTTTTGGTTTTTATTTTATGCACTCTTTTTTGTGTAGTCTAGTTTAGTTCTTTGTTTTCTGCAGTTTTTTAGAGTTTGTATTTTAAAGTTTGAAACAAAAATAAAAAATAGTGAAATAATATTAGTAGGTCTAATTAATCAAAATGATTGGCAAAAAACCTTCTAAAAATCCCAAGAGTACGCTACTGACAATATGTACAAAAATAACTGCTATAATTGGTGTTCCCTGAGATAGGTTTAAAAAGTGCAAATATTTGTAAAAAGACAGTTTTTGTTCTAAAACAGCACACTAAATCTCTGAAAATATCAAAGATATTTTTTTTGTGACAAAAAATATTCCAATTTGATTCTCATATATGTTGTGTGAAATTCATACTGGTTCCTTTGATTTGCTTTTACCATTTATGGTAACTAAAAATTTAACGTAATTTCAATTGCAGAAAAAACAATCTCCAAAAGCAATGTCATCATGTCCATTCTCCTCTCCACCTCCCCATCATTTCTTTCCCCACCACTGCACTACAGATTGCCACACAAAACTCAGTGACCAACACATCATAACACATCAGCTAAAAATGGAAACATTTATTGACCTCACATCATAGCTAAAGTTATTACTTTACCTGAACAAAGCTGAGGAGGAAAATTAGCATTCCATATATGGTGGAATCATCATATGACATCAGAGAAGCCATAGAGATTGACAAAAGACCTGAAAGCATGAATAGAAGAGATGATTCCACCAGACTGTCAATC
>BHFT01036836.1:0-78290 GCA_004320025.1 Laticauda laticaudata
TTGCAAGTCTTTGTTCGTTCTGAGCCTTTGCTATTCTGACTTTGTCTTTGCAGATTCTGGCTATCTGCTGATATTCTGCCTTAATTGTATGTCCTTCTTGCCATTTTTTTGTACTTGTCCTTTTTTTCTTTCAATTTGCCAAAGAGATCTTTGTGGAGCCAAGCTGGTTTCTTCTTGGATTTCTTGTTTTTCTTTCTCAGTGGTATTGTGTTGATCTGGGCTTCTATGATCATACTTTTAAGAGTTTCCCAAGATTCTTGAGTTGTTTTCCCATTCAGGATTTTCATCCATGGAATCTTTCCTAAGTTCTCTCTGAGTTTATTGAAATCAGCTCTTTTAAAATCCAAGACTCGAGTGTCATTATGTTCTGTTGCTTGCGTTTGTATTATGCTGAATTTTAGTGTGACATGGTCACTCTCACCCAAGGTTCCTGCAGTTTCAACTCCTTCTATCACTTCTTCTCTGTTTATAAGAATTAAGTCCATTATGGCTGTTCCTCTAGTTTCACCCTCTACCATTTGGACAACAAAGTTGTCAGCAGTATGTACAGGTAGTCCTTGACTTACGATCACAATTGAGCCCAACATTTCTGTAGTTGAGACATTTGTTTAGTGAGTCTTTCCTCCTTTTACGACCTTTCTTGCCACAATTAAGTGAAGTGAATCACCGCAGCTGATAAGGTAGTTACCTAGCTGTTAAGTGAATTTTGCCCATTGACTTTGCTTGTCAGATGGTCACAAAAGATGATCAAATGACCTTGAGACATAGCAATGGTCATAAATATGAGTAAATTGGCAAGCATCTGAATTTTGATCACATGATTATGGGGATGCTCCAAAGGTCACAACTGTGGAAAACAGCCATAAGTCACATTTTCCAGGCACTAAATGAACTGTTGTAAGTCAAGGACTACCTGTACATATGAACACCCCTGAGATAAGGTATCTAATGGTGCAAAAGTTAGTGAAACAATAACTATATGAGAAAGGCTGATAAGAAGCTACATTATGTGAATGGGCAAAAATAGCTCTGCTCTTGCATTGTTTTAGAGAAGTCCATGTTCTCTTTGTGTGTGCCTGGGAACAAGGCAGAAGGAAAGAAACTGCAGTTATCTCATAAAACAAGGTGCAGATGGAGTAATAGACCCAGGGGAAGAAGGGCACAGTGAGTTGGGCCTCCTGATCCAAGACTGGATGTAACTGTTACAGTACCTGAAGGTGTTTAAAGGCACTCTACAGCTGCCATCTACTCTTCAAGCAGGAGATGTGAGTCTGTAGAAGGACCCCCAGATTGCATACCAGTCTTCTGAGGCAGTGCCATCCATCCAGAGCTAAAGATGGAAGAGCCTTATTTCCAAAGGGTACAATTTATGATAACCATCTCCCAAAACAGAAAGCTACCACTGGTCTGAGTTAACCATAACATGCTCGGTAGATTAAAAAAAAAATGTGGTGAGACATATGGCAAGTTTCTGTATTCCACAGACTTTCAAGTGATTTTTCTGTAGACTTGGGCAGAACTTCTCCACAGGTTTGCATAGTTATTTATTTATTTAAATTGTCTTGACTTCGCCTACTTTTTCGTCTTAGCCCTATCCTTGATGTCAGATTGTGACTGAAAGGACAACAAAGAACATGTGAGACAACGAGTCTGAAAAAGGATCCAGATCCTTATTATATTGCTAGAATTTAGTTAGCCTGAGGATGGTTCTATTGGCAAGTGGAATGCAAAAAAATTAAAAGAAGTAGTAGTTGTGGTTTTTGAAACCGATAGTTATCTAGCAGCACCAGTCAAAATTTGAAGTGCCTTGTTTCACTTCCAGAAAGATACTTAACCAGCTGAAGAATGATGATTTTGCACTCCAGAAAACACAGTAAGACATTCGAGATGAAATGTTCACATAAGCTCACTCAACATTTCTGAAAAGCTTTAATGCACAGAAAAAGAGTATGGACTCATCTTTGTTTCTTGTGCTTTGTATTCAGCACAGATCTCAAATCTTAGGATTTGATTTTTCTTCTCCCTCAGAACAGGAGAAAACTCACTTTGCCAGCAACAAAAAATAAAAAAAATAAAAATCATTGTATGACAAACTCTTCTGACTGAACTCCCAATATTGGTGCCCTGCAGCACAGTGAAGTGTGATGTTGAAAGTGCTGAGCTTGTTTTTAGAAGAAATGAGGAAAGGTACCACATGGACTCTCTTCCTCATAGCTGAGTGCTTCACCGATGAAAATGCAGATTCTCTTGAGTACATTTAATACCTGTATTATCATAATAAGGATCACTGCCTAAACACATAAACTCAACCTTTGCGCATCGCTGAAGGCCATTCTCCATATGTTGTATACTAAACTGACCATAACAGTTTACCCTGTTTAAACTGTTAAAGAGTTAAACTGTTAAACTCTTTAAAAATCCATTATTTTCTTACAAACAGAATTGTTGCTTGAACAAAGGACTACAAAGAAATGAAATAAATTGGAGAATATACCTTTGCCCAGTTGCCTTTGCCCAGATACTTTGCCCAGTTTCATAAATCCCTAGCTTTATTTTGTCTGGTGCTGGGGAGGTTAGCCATGGTAGGAACAACAACTTTTTTCCCCTTTTTGCCCTGGAAAAGTTCAAACACTGTAAGAGAATTCTCCCAGGAAGAAGGATCCTAAATATATACCAGAAGGCTTCTGAAAACTCAAGAGCCTTCTTGCATCACAGAGCAACCCAAATGAAGAGATACTGATCTTCTTTGCATATTCGAGGTCTCTCTCTTGGAGAAAGAAATCTTCCCATTACTCAATAAATGAAATAATCTGTAAAATAAATGTCCAAGCATGGAAGTCCCAAGGATACACAAAAAAATCTGTACTACAGGTAGTCCTCAACTTATAACCTCAGTTAAAACCAGGATTCTCACTGATAAGCAAAGTGGTTGTTAAGTGAATTGCACTTTTTAAAAAAATGACTTTTTTTGCCACTGTTGATAAGCAAATCACTTCAGCTCTTATAAGTGAATCACGCGGTTATTAAGCAAATCTAGTTTCCCCTATTAATTTTGCTTATTAGAAACTAGTTGGGAAGATTGCAAATGATGATCACATGACCCCAGAATGTGGCAACCATTCTAAATACATACTAGTTGTCAAGTGCCTGAATTTTGATCATGTGACCATGGGGATTCTATGATGGTTGTAATTCAAGGACTGGTCATAAGTCACTTTTTTTCATGGCCGTTGTTACTTTGAATGGTCACTAAACACATGGTTGCAAGTTGAGGACTGACTCCTTTGCCTTTTAAAAACAATCACTCTATGGAACCGACGAAGAGCTTGGAAGTTAGCCAGTAGAAAAACTGGAGTCCCAAGTAGGAACTGAAAAGGGGATTTAATTTTTTGACTATTCACAATTTTCTGCTCCTGACATTATTTCCATTTTTAATAAAAAATATTGTAGCAAATAATGGTTTATATGCCAAGGGTAGCTTGGCAAGAAAGTGCCAGGGAAGAACCACTGAGTTTTCTCATTGAAAGTTTCAAATCAACCTGTTGAAGCCCTTCTGATAATTTTAAAAAATATTGCAAGAAATATGTACACTAGGTTGCTATAGTATAATTCTATACATGCCTAAAATGCCTATATATCCAATAATGTTATTGACAGGGCAACTTGTATTTAATCAGAACAATTAGTAAACAGAACAGCTTGCCTCCCAGAGTTATGGGTGGAGGTTTCCAAGAAGAGATTGGACAATAATTGGACTGGGATGGTATAACAGTCCTAACTTCAGCAGATGGTTGGACAAGAAGATCTCACTGGTCCCTTCTACTTTTATGATACTATAAAGATGCTTCTAAATAATGCTTAGTAATTTCAGTAAAGTCTTTTTCAGCCTCCAACTGAAATCACTGTAATCAATGATCTACAGCCCCTACAATCCTGGAAATGGGACAACTTACCACAACTGTGGTCCACTCACCATGGCCAACTTGCCACATTCAATTTTTTGCAGCCAACTCACAACTCATTGCAGGGCAATTCACCATGGCCAACTCCCCATGGGGCCATTTAACAATTCTATTTAATTAAAATATTTTAAAAAATATTTTATTTTTTTCCATTAACGTTTTGTTCAGCTCCTCCTTTTGCAACCTTTCTTTAATGATTCTATTCCACCATTTCTTTGATATTAATGTAACTCTTGTCCCATAGTGAGTTGTCCTGTAGTGAGATGGCTGCAGCAAGCTGACTGTGGTGGTTAGTCATCATGAGTTGACTGTTGCGAGTTGGCCATGACAGTTGGCCATGACAAATTGCCATAGACCTTATAATCCTAGCTGCTTGCTCATAACCTATGCTCTTGTCATTGCTTGTGTACTGTTAGAATATATAATATTTTGGCTATGATAGACCCATCACTGCTAAAATTGTCCATCCTGGATGCTCTGTAGCTTGCATTCTCTGGGAATTTCAATAATCCCAAAAGCATACTTGGCCCCTCAAATGGATCTCTTTCAGTTGGCTTTTAATTCTTAATTAATTTTAGTTCTAATGTTAATTCTGCCTTTTAAAGCTCTGTTAGCTGCCTTGAATACCTACTTGAGTAGAGAGGGAAGGCCTCAATCAAAGAACCTTTTGTTTCACATGATCTATAAATTACCTGGTCTCGTCTGGTATGAAGAGCATTAATGTTTTATTGAATCATCTATACATCTTTGATATAAAGTACACATTTTATTTTCAGACAGAAATAAAACCTACAAAGAATGTCTAGGCCTGTCATCATTCTGAAAAGAGCGCACCATTATTATAATCATCTCATAATGTAACACAGTATTTAATCTAGTTGCCTAATTATTTTTGAATCATACTTTATTAAGGCATTTATCTTTATAATCTTTAATGAAGGAGGATATAATAAACTCAATATATACAGTATGTCTTTTTAAAGGTAGAAATAATACAAAATATTTAGCTTTTTCTTTTGCTATATTTTGCTTCAAGGGAAAAAAGTTTCTCTATCAATACATTACAAGGAAAAGTTGGTGGATATTGAAAATACAAAATACTGTGTCTTTGCTCACTTTTAAATTGTGTATATCAATAAATAGGAGCATCATATTTATGTTGATTAAGATTAAATCAGATTAAATCAAAACCTGACTTTTTTCCCCATCCCAAAATGCATTTCTTGGAATGCAGAGACTCAGATGAGAAACAACAAAATAACTGGAGCTCTTAATTCTATAACTCTCCAAAAGCAAAATAACTGCAGTCCTTCTAATTTTTTTTCACAGAAGGAAAATGCCATGAAGGAGAAAGGGAGTATATATATATAATATACGTATATCAGATACGTAATATGGGTTCCAGCCTGATGAACTGTGTTCGAGGTCTAGCAAATGTTTTGTGTGCTCTTCTTATTAGTGTAATATTACCAGAGAAAAAGCTACGTAAGATTAGGTTAGCAACTCTTAATGCCTTTTTGGCTATGGGCTCTAGCACTTAGATCATTAGAGATGAGTATTCCAAGATCCTTGACAGAGTTTGGATCATCAACAAGGTCTTGAATATTCAGACTGCATTTTATTTTCTGATATATTTTTTTTTGCCAGTATGTAGGACAGAGCATTTATTTGTTAAGATTTGAAGTTGCCATTTGTTTGACCATTCTGAAACATAGTCAAGGTCTTTTTGAAGGGTAGCAGTATTGTCTGTGGTGTTGAATAACTTTACATCATTAGCGAAGAGTATGAAAAAAGTTGACTGTTGAAATTCTGCTTCTATCACCATTTGCTACAGATCCAGGGGTGTTCATCCTGAACAACTTTAAGACTGCGGACTTCAACTCCCAGAATTTCCCAGCCACCCATGCTGGGAGTTGAAGTCCAAAAGTCCACATGCTGGCTGGTGAATTCTGGGAGTTGAAGTCCACAAGTCTTGAAGTTTCTTGGGTTGGGCACTCCTTCTCTATGGTGTTATCTGTATCTCTGGTACTCCTGCATGACATTAAATTGTTTTCTATTTATTCAAATTCTCCTCACCCTTTTGCAATGTTGCTGGTTTTTTTAGTTTGTTTTCTTGTTTTGTGGTCCAAGAACATTATTTGCATGTTATTTTTGTCACCACCACCATCTTCCCTCCTACCCAAAAAAGGGAGAGGAGAAGTTAATTGTTTTAGAAACATTTTTTTCATTCATTAACCCCATCCTACCTGCAAATCTGCAATTATCCTTTTGAAACCTTGCAATATTTTTATTTAGGTCCAGATTGTAATTGGTATAACTTTTTTTTTCTGATATCAGTTATGAATACAAAACATATTTGTACTTTCTATGATGTCTTGATTTAGCTTCATCAACTCAAAAATTAGAAACTTGTAGGGATATCACCTTGAATAAGGCACATTAAAGCAACAGAAGTCCATAACCATGGATAGGTTGTAAGGGAATGGGGAAATCATATTGTATTCTTGGTATTATATATATATATTAGTTCAGTTAGACTGTCTATAAAGTTAAGATCTGCATATTCTTTTCAGGGCCAATACAGATACTTTAAAATTGTTTTGATTGAGTCTGGAAGAATCTAACCATACTTACTACTTATTTACCACAATTACTAGATGTAATTGTTTTAACCAAGTACACTTTTGCAGTCAAAATCTCTGCAACTTCCAACTACCCTCTATCCACATAAGCAAAGATCACAAGATCTGTGAGAAAGTTGCTTTGAGAAAATGGTTTGGACCATGAAGGAGACAAGATTCAATTCAATGCAATGAAATAAAGCAGAAGCTATCTCATTCACTTGGACCAGGGTGTCAAACTTGCTTCATCACGGTGGTGTCACATGATGTATCAGGACTTTCCCCCCCTCATTAAACTGGGTATGGCCAGCACGTGACACATCTGGCCCATGGGCCATAGGTTTGACAATCCTGACTTGGACAAAGTAATTCAAGTGATCTCAAATTTTGTTTTTTTGGGGGTGGTGGTGGATGGAATATTCATTGGCCAAGTATTTTTAGGCTGGGAAGCATTAGAATGAGGAAGCTGCAACACGAGGAAGCTACAAATCTTCAGCAGATGTCAACAGGGTTTTAGGGTAATCATCTTCAACACATGCTGAAGGATTGCCTGCCGCATTAAAAACCTTCAGTGAGACCTTTGGAGGAGGCTTCAAGCTTATTATCTTCATTGACATTATGAGCAATCCCCACACCATTCACCAAAGTGGCTCACCTTGGTGAGTCAATGCCACTTGACAAGGAAGGCTCCTTTCAGTCTTCTCCAGTACCCTGAGCTCTATGGAAAAAGAGTGACAAGGACTCTAAAGGAGGAGAAGCAATACTATCATTTTGCTTCAGTCTTAGAAATAATGGACCATGTTGCTTCATTGAGCTGGAATGCCTTTAAGCTTTCACTGAAGCAAAGTATCTTTTACATAACCTTAGTGAATAAGATTATATATCATTTTTTGGGAAATAATTTATAAAAATATTTTGTATGTGGTTAATACTGAATTTATCCTAGAGAAAAATAATTTTAAGTTATTGGCTTGACTTAAGGTTAACCACTATGACTAATCTTGCAAGATTGTTAGGTGGGGGACCAATATTGTGATTTTGTTTTTATTTCCTCTGTGAACTGGAAGATGGAGTGCTTCCACTAAATAATAGGACAGAAACAATATTCAATCATTTTCCATATTCAGTTTGGGGAAGGTAATAAGACTTGGAAATATAAGAAACAAGTATTCCTGTCTTCCATTGTATATTGCCTATTGGGAAAGAACCATCTCCATTGGTGACTGATAACATCTAACCAGCTGCTGAAAAAGCTTTAGTTATTTAGTCTCTGAGTCTGAAGTCTGCAATGGAAAATGTAATTGTTATTGTCTGTTTGAATAGAAGATAGAATGAATGCAAAGAAAAAATATTAACCCCAGAGCTGCCTTTCAGAGTTAAACCAACAGAAGTAACTAAAACCATGTACAGAGATAAAAGGAAGAAGTAAATGTTAATTGTTGATGTATTCAGAAGACAACTTGGTGCTGTGCAGAAAAAAGCCCAGAGGTTAAGAAATAATGTTTAAATCTTATAAGAAAAGAAACAAGGCTTCAGAAATTAAAAGTACAAAAATTGAAAAGGAATTGGCAGTCTCTCAAAAGAAACTGGCTGTGCTTCAAGGTCAGATATGGAGAAAATAGATTCAAGTTTTAAATCTTCCATATGCAGAAGATGAGCAGCCTCTAGTGGATGTTAATGGAGAAATATTTGGGGAGGTATTTGAAGGAAGATTTGTTGGACCCAATCCAAAAAGTGTGTCATCAAAATTTAAATCTTCTAGTAGACCAAACCCAAAGATGGGGATATTTCTTTCAAACTCTACATGTAATATATTAAACTTTCCAGGCAAATAACTTCCTTGGAGATTACCAAAATCTTTCTAGATTTACTTGCCAAAATGGTTAAAAAAGCATAAAGAGTTGAACCACACTTGAGAATCAGTGAGATTACAAGAATAAAACCTAATTAAATCGAGTTTACCTGCATTTCCTCCCTTATACAATATCTAAAAGGTGACATGAAAAAAATCATGAGATCCTTATTGGAAAATAGATTTTCAAATTCAGATAGTAGTCATCACAGTAATGTTGCATATATTAAAGCATTTTTAGTGATATCTAATTTTGAAGTAAATTATCTTCAGAAGAAAAAAATGAATAAATTGATACTGTAGCCATAGTGTCAACCAGATATTTTAGATATAGAAGTCAACCCCACCCCCCTTTTCTTGATTTTCTTTTTCCCTTGTGGTTTTGACATATAGGAATTTAAGGAAAATTTATTTTCATTCACTGGAATTTTGTAGCCATCTCTATTTTTGGATATATAGAATGATATTTTTGAAAAGGGGGATCTTTACTTATAATAGCTACCATGAAAATGGGCAAGATTCCTACACATTATGAGCTATTATACAATATTCTTAAATTCCTGCTCCATTAGCCCATAGGTTACAGAAAATGCTACCCTTAATATCCTCCCTCACAATCTGGTTTTATGATGAGAAACCAGACTTCTTATAATATTCAATCATTGTTAGATAGTCTACCAATTCAGTCTGAGAATTTAGAAAATGTAGTGGTTTTGTTGGACATGGAAAAAGCTTTTGACATGGTACAGATTAAATTTTTGGAACATGTAATAGAAAAAATGATTTCTTTTTGGTTTTATTTCTTGGATGAAGGCTTTTTTTGTATTTTTGAATGTATAATTGAAACTAGCATTATTTTTTTTCAAACGGATTATACTGCACTATGGAAATTGTCTAGGGTGTTCTTTTATATTTAATCTAGTTTTGGATCTATAGTTCATCTTTATACTAAGCAATACATCTAGCAATATTCAAAGAACACAGATAGCTGCAATTAAACACATAAATATTAGTAGACATAAGTATTTAAAATACTATATCACTATTTTGACAGTGATATTAATAGATGGCTGAAAATACCTCTAAGAATTAAAGAAAAATATGAATATAAACCTCAGAATTGATACTAATCTTAAGAGGAACTTATGTTAAGGGCATTTAGATATTTCAGACAAATGGACAATTTTTGGTGGTATGGCCAGACTTCAAGATTTTTCTTCTCACGATTGGAATTTCCATACAATTATGTGAGTTTCAGTTTTCACAGTTTCCAGTCACACCATTTGTCATATTTATTAACTTTTGTTTTCTTGTTTAATAAAAACAAGATGGACTATGTGCTTTGGACTGAAATTAAAGAGTCATTCCTTGGAAGCTTTCAAATTTGGCAAATACTGGGCTCCAGTTATATTTGGTTATATTGTATTTCCATTACTGAAGGCAGAGAAACATAATTGGATGTACTAGGGAAAAATTCATTTCTGAAACTTGTAGGGAAGAGAAAAGGCTCTTTCAAATAAGCACTCTTTCAAAATGGTGGGTGAAACTATTCTGTGGTTTTTTGGGGTAAAAGAGGATTGTATTGCAATATTAATTAATTAATTATGTATTATCAGGTAGAGAAAGATTCCCACCCCCCCAATTCAAACTGTTCCTAAGCTGGTTTTTCAAGTCTTCAATTTATCATTACTGTAAATGAATCTTATAGAATCACCTTGTTGCTGATTGTCCTCTTCTTCTTTTTCCTTCCATCTTTCCCAGTATTAGAACTTTCTCCAGAAAGCTGGATCTTTGCATAGGTTATCCAAAGTAGGATAACTTGACTGAGAATTCTTATATTGATTGGTTTAATGATTCTTTGGTTTCTTTTTTTGGCTGTTCATAATATTCTCAAAACTCTTATCCAAATCTATGTTCAAAGTCATATTCATATCTTTCTTTTTTTAATCCATGGCCTATATAAATTAATAATAATTTTACAACTTTTGAGAGGTTTCAGACAGCATACAACTTGTCAAAACTTGCTAATGTGTGTCAGGGTTGACATAAGGTATTGAACTTCTACACATTGAAAAAAAAAACTGCCTGTTTTTGTTTTGTCCAGTCAAAATAATTTAAATTGCAAATACATTTGGCAGCAAGCAACAAAGAATACTCCATAAAGAAGTCTGTTTCTATATTTTCTTAATCTGGAAGAGTGGCTTTGGTGGTGAGTTAGTTTACTTTCAAATTAGGCAAAGGCTAGTGATAATTGTTAAGGATTAAAAGTCAATGAACAAGGGAAATAAAATCCATTGAGGAGCAAATGCATGCTTTAAGCAAGTGCCGGTCATACTAATAAGAGTGTTTACCTATGAAAACAATGTAATTCCACTTAATTGCATACCACTTAGTATGCTCTTATTTAACTACAGGTATATACAATATTTGCAATGTAGTAGTCAATAAGGTTTGCATTACTGGTCTCTGATTTAATTCAAATGCCATTTTATTTGTTTTTACTCACTCCCCCAGTAGATATACAATAGTATATACGCAGTCCATATGTATTTATGGACTCTAACTGTGCCTTATATCTCAAAAGGTGACAGTGCCGACGTAAGTAAGAGTGAATCTAGTTTGTATCCAGACCAGCAGAAATCACACTGTTGTAGATTTAACAGAGAAGTTCAAAACTTTTTGGAGAAGACAGTAGTGACAATCCATTTTTGCACTGTTGTACTGCAAAGTCGTGATTGTAAAGATACCAGTAGATGAACTTGTTACAGGCTGTACCTTTAGTGATGTTTTTTACTGACAATGTTGATACCTATGAGATATGCATAGCAAATAAGTACCATAAACAATGATTTAAATACCAGCAATAAATCATTCATTTTTCATTTCAGCATACCTGGTGACAGTCAATAGATGCAAGGATATGGGGAATTCTGTTTCAAAATATCCTTATTCTTTTTTAAATCCATGTTATTAAAAGACTAGTCTGTCTTGCATCTTACCTACCTACCATAAAACGTAATATTGCGAGAATGCCATCTAGTTGAGGTGGTGGGATCTAATGTGAGAATGCCACCTAATTGAGGTGATGGGCCAAAAAGTTCCAATTGAATCATGGAAAGTTCAATATTTTGCAATTGGGTAGTTTGTAAGCATAAGAATTGGGGACTTTTAGCAGTAATAACTTGAAGATGGCTCTAGAGTCTGTAGACTCTAATTTTGTGACAGAAATAATGTGTTGCCAATGATATCCTTTGCTGGATAGGAACAATTTAGCTAGTATTAGTTGTATATGAATACCTTTGTGTTAATATTCTTTCATTGTGCTCTCTCCATACATTTGGTCCAGGCATTGCCACCAAAGCACAACTTGTAGCCACATTATTGAGTGTATACCTGCTCAGTTGGAAATTTGTTGTGTTATAATAACCTGTGCTTTGAGCATGTGCCTTCTCTTTGGTAGTGCTTATACTCTGGAATGTTTTTTTCTGTTGAAATCAATGGAACATCACCTATGACATGGCTGAGCAGCCTGGTTCAATCACCTTGCTTTGCATTTAAGATGTTTCCATTTCAACACTGCACAAATTGTTTTTCCTTCTTTCTTTTTTCTTAAAATAAGTATAACAAATTGCTTTATTTATTGTTTTGATTGTCCAATTTTAATAGCTTTATCACTTGAGACTTTCAAAAAGAGATTGGACTGCCATTTGTCAGAAATGGTGTAATGTCTCCTGCTTGGGTGGAGGATGTTGGACTAGATGATCTACAACATCCCTTCCAACTCAGTTAATCTAATACCTTATCTGTATTATTCTATGGAAAGCAGAATTTTTTTAGCATCATCCTCTATTGATGTGTCGTTGACAATGCTGCTGCTTTTAAAAGTTATTCTTGATTTTCATCTGGTCTTGTCTATTCATACTTTCCCAGCTAAAAAGGAGGTCTAACTTTTAACTCTTCAGTCATTGTTTTGCCTGATCAAGAATGCTATATAATTTTGAAGGTTGGATGGCATCTCTGCAGTAAAAAGTCACCACTCATTCTATTGCTTTGTATGCTTTACAAGAGGGGTTCCCAACCCCTGGGCCATGTCAACTACTGGGCTGTGAGCTGTTCAGAACCAGGCTGCAGAAGTACAGGTGCTCTCCATTTGTGTGGGCGGTAGGTGCATGTGCCCACCATTCACACGAATTTAGCTGCACATGCACACATTTGCTGACTGTTCATATGCAACCATCCTCTCTCTCCTACATGCTGGTCCGCAAAGCTGGAATGGTTGGGGAACTCTGCTTTACAACATACATTTCCAATAGGTGGAAAGCATAAGAATTGTTGTTAAATTATCAATTTATGCTAATTTTCCAAGAATTCTATGATATATCCTATAAGAAGACTTCTTTCTTTCCTTCCTTCTTCCTTCCTCCCCCCTCCCCTTCTCCCTCTTTCCTTCCTTCCTTCCTTCCTTCCTTCCACAAAATGTCTTACATATACAAACAATTGCTTCCTTAGTTCAATACCCTTTGAAATTCTAGTAATTTCTTCCTGTTTTCAGCTTCAGGTATTTTATAAACAGCTTTGACACTTGCCTTGTAATTCAATACAGGATGTCTTTATATACCGCTTACAGTAATACAGCTCACTTTGGCTGATTAACTTAACCTCTAGCTCTACAAGCACCTGTTTACATTAGCATATCTTTCAAGAACTTCACAAGGAAAGAAAAATGCCTTTTGGATTATTTGCAACTTGGAACCTGTGAAATGTAAAATAAAATGGAAGACTATAAAGTAAAACATCAAAGCCACCTAAAATATTAATAGCTGGTGCTCCAAAAAGTAATTTAGAAGATTGCATGAAAGGGTGAAAATTAGTAATTTAAAAACAGATAGGTTTGGATAAAATAAAGGAGTTTAGAACAAACAATAGATCACACAGATTCCTTTGAATGCAATATGAAAAAAACATAAGAAGCCAGGGCAGGCTTATCAGTTGAAAAATGCTTGAGTTTGAAAAGCTAGACCAACCTGGCAACTGGAGCTCTATTAATGCAAAAGCCAAGCTGGCTGTACTCATCTTCTTTATGTTCCATCAAGAAGAAAAGTGGGAAGGAAGTACTGCTTTAAACTCTATTCTGTGTGATCATTAACATTCATACTGTGCTTGCTAGAAAGAACCCCTTGCTTCTTTTATTAAGAAGAAAAAGATTGTGGAACTTCACATATTCTTATGAAACCCCCTTCCCTTCCTCTGTGTTTGTATTTTGTTTTGTTTTGTTCTGCTTTATTTATTTTAAAAAATTCTATAGCTGCCCAACTCACACGCAGTGAGTCCATGTACACACTGTGTGTATTTCTGTACATTGCTCCGAGAGCAGTTTCAGTCCTACTTTCCCAGTTAATTTGAAGTCCTTGACTGTAAACCAGATAATCTTGAAAACCCAGTTAAGCGTCCAACGTAAAGAACACCTCGAAAGAGTGCAGAGAAAAGCAACAAGATGGTTAGGGGGCAAGAGACTAAAACATATAAAGAAGGGTTGCAGGAACGGAGTATGCCTAGTTTACTCTGGAGAACTGGTAGCAGAAATTTTGAGTAGTTTGGAAAACCGGCAAATACCACCTCTTACTGGAGATTTTACAGTATCCTTCCCCTGCCATGCCCACCGAACCACACCCACAGAACTGGTATTAAAAAAAGTTGAATCCCACCACTGGACTGGGGTAACACATAGTGGTGTTCCAATAACTGAGGGGATGCTACAAAAAGAGGGGGTCAACTTATTCTCTAAAGCACCTGAAGGCAGAACAAGAAGCTTTAGATGAAAACTAATGAAGGAGAGAACCAACCTAAAATTAAGGAGAATTTTCCTGAGTGTTAGAACAATCAATGGAACAACTTGTCTCCAGAAGTTGTGGATGCTCTAATACTGGAAGTTTTTAAGAAGAGATTGGACAATCTTTTGTCTGAAATAGTATGGGGTTTCCTGCTTCAGCAGGGAGTTAGAAATCCTCCAATGTCCCTTCTGACTCTGTTATTATATTATTAAACAATTTGACTCTTTGATGTCATTTTACTTGGTGAAAGCCCACTTTCCCACAATTATCAGTATCCTTATTGATAAGGATAATCTCAACTGATCAATATGAGGATCAGTTTTTTTGGGGGGGAGGGGAACAAACTTTGTTTCAGTGACAAATCTCCAAAAAGGAGAAATGTCAGCTAAACAAATGCAAGATTGTGCTGTGGTTTCTCAAATCAGTGCCTAAGTGGTCTTGTAGTTTTATCTTGTTAGGGAATGGAATATTAACAATGTTTTATGATTTATCACCAAACACTGAACTGTCTTAGACTGGATCATCTTACACTTCAGAAGAAAATGGCAACTCTGGGTAGTGAATGGATTGATTCAAAGTCTACCTCACAGATTTAAAATCTGGTTATCTACCGAGATGCTGTTTTCCTTACATTGTAGGTGTGGCAATATTTCAACTTCTCTTTCTTTTCTCCCCCTCCGATCTGTGAAACTGTAAGGAACTACCTATTGATTCAGCAACTTCATGGGGAGTAAGGTCTGAACATTTTTCATGGCAGTTTAGAGTCATTTAAGATATAAAATACAAAGTGACAAAACTTGGGAATGCTTTGCCCATAGATTTTTGATTTCTATGGGAACATAGCTAAGTAAAAAATAAGTGCTGCTGTGGATTGACAGAATGTCTGTAGGGATTCTCAGTCATCCAGGACATTGTTGTCTCAAAGGGGCTTGTTCAAAAAGCAGCTGGATTTTTTTTTTCCTTGAGGAAGAAGAAGAAAAATGTTTTGCTTTTCATCCAAGAAGCTTCAGCAGTTTTGATGTGGGGCAGAATAAAAGGATACAGCAGGGACTGACAATTTAGAAGAATGGTTACAGGAGCTGACATGGCTGTGCTAGTCAAGAGAAGGAGCAAGGGAGATAGCAGAGGAAGAAAGCGGAGAAACACTGATAAAAGTTTCTCAATATTTGAGGCTGTCACAGGAGGGGGGTTAAGCTATTTTCCAAAGCACCTGAAGACCAGAGAAGGAATAATGGATGGAAACTGATTGAGGGAAGATTCAACCTAGAAATAAGGAGAAATTTTCTGATAGTGACAACAATCAACCAATGGAACAGCTTGTTTTCAGAAGTTCTGGAAGTTGCATCATTGGAACCTTTCAAGAAGAGACTGGATTGCCATCTGTCAGAAATAGTATAGGGTCTCCTGCTTGGGTGGGGGTTGTACTAGATGATCTACAAGGGCCCTTCCAATTCTGTTATTCTGTTCTGTTCTGCTTAGAATAGATGGTAGGTAGATAGAATGGATAGGTTCTGACCAGATTCTTTTTCTTGGGGGGTGGGTGGGAATAGAAGGATTGTATTTCTTTAATGCAATTGGTTGTGGAATCTTCAAGCACCTTGAAGTTTCCAAGTTGACAGTTTTGCTGTGGAATGTTAGTGTTGTAATCTGGGGGTGTTTTACAAAAAGGGGCTGTGGTTTATCATAAAAAGATCTGAATATAAAGGCACTTTGATTTAACATTGGAAATGTGAACAACATGAAGGAAAAAATTATCATGTATGGTGGATATACTGTATAAAAAGCCAAAAAATGCATACAAATACATGAAAGAATTTAGAAGATTTAAAAGATTAATGTAGAATTGAAACCAGATACTTTTCTTTTGGGATTAATAGATGACAACTGGGAAAAAACCCATTGAATTTTTTTATATATACCGCAGAGAGATTACTATTTGCTCAAGAAGTGGAAAAGTTTGATTCAAGCCACAATGGAGATCCATAATCTTCACCAACCAAATGGTTGGTGAAGATAACTAGCACCTATCATTAAATTGACTTCCTTTATAAGAAAAGAGACAATATTTATATGTATGAGCGACTAAAGAACGCTGATAGACTTGTTTCGTGAAACAGAAAAAAATGCACTTAGGATTTGTTCTCTCTCTCTCTCTCTCTCCCTCCCTCTCTCTCTCTCTCTCTCTCTCTCTCCCTCTCTCTCTCTNCCCCCTCTCTCTCTCTCTCTCTCTCTCTCTCCCTCTCTCTCTCTCTCTCTCTCTCTCACACACACACATACACACACACACTTTCTCTTTATTTCTTTTTCTTTCTTTTTGTTCTGTGTTAGGTTTTCTTAGTTTTTCTTCTTTTTAAGAGTTTTAAGCAAGCAAGCAAGCAAACAAACAAACAAACAAACAAATAGAAAAGAATAGAATAGGTACTTTTAGAACTCCCAACAGTGTCTCATTTCAGCTTTTGATGAAAGGGATGAAACACTATGTGCTGGTATGCTGTCGTTTTCCATCAAAGTAATGCCTTAATATTCTGCATATTGGGGCTCAAATAATGGATGATTTTATGGAACATTGCTGAAAACCCATCTCCTCCCCTCTGTGATGTCAGGTGTTTCAATACAATAAAAGCAAGATTTTCTGTAAGCTGTATTTTTGTCTTCAATTTCCCTGGGGTTCCTCAAAAGGCTGCCAGTGGTTCTACTTCGATCCAACTATTCTCCCATGGACTACACAAGCAGAAATTTCTAGTGTTTTATTATTGCTGTCCTGCTATTTATAATAATTTATAATAAGATTGAGACATTTTTGGATGCTCAGTTTGCCAAAGAAGAGGAAGAAAAAAAAGGTTAGCCTGCTGTTTTGATAGCACAACTGTATTTTGAATGGAAAAAGATAAAAAGCTACTTTTAGATAGTGACCCACACATCAGAGGAATAGTGCAAAGTGACATAACAAATACTACTTGTTCAAGGAAGCCACTTGACTAAAGTTCTTTCAATAAATTATTTATTTATTTATTTATTTGATTTGTCAATTGCTTACAAGATAATAGGTATAAGTATATACACAGTTATGAATACATGCAATGGGTACATAGAAGAAAAATAAAAGAAACAATAGGACAGGGACGGTAGGAACATTGGTGCACTTATGCATGCCCCCTACAGACCTCTTAGGAAAGGGGTAAGGTCAATAATAGACAGACTAAGGTTAAAGTTTTTGGGGTTTAGGGAAGAAACTACAGAATCAGGTAGAGTTTTCCAGACATTGACCAATCTGTTGCTGAAGTCGTATTTCCTGCAATCAAGTTTGGTGCGGTTAACCTTGAGCTTGTATCTGTCATGTGCTCTTGCATTGTTATGGTTGAAGCTGAAGTATTCATTGACAGGTAAGCCATTGCAATTGTCATTGTATGATTTTATATGCCACACTTAGATCAGATTGAAGATGGCTTAATTCAAGGTTTTCTAGGTCTAGAATTTCAAGTCTGGTGGCATAAGGTATTCTACAATGAGTAGAGGAGTGGAGAACTCTTCTTGTGAAATATTTTCGGACATTTCTCAACTGTGCAAATATCAGATACGTAATGGTAGGTTCCAGACCAATAAGTGTATTCGAGTATTGGTCTAGCAAATGTTTTGTATGTTCTAGTAAGTAGTGTGATATTACCAGAGAAAAAGCTACGTAGGATTAGGTTAACAACCTTTATGCCTTTTTGGTGATGTAGTTACAGTGGGCTCTAGCACTTAGATCATTAGAGATGAATATTCCAAGGTCCTTTATAGAGCTTGGATCATCCAAGGTCTTGGCTTGTATTTTATTTTCTGATTTTTTTTGCCAATATGTAAGACAGAGCATTATTTGTTGAGATTTGAAGTTGCAATATTGCTTGACCATTCTGAATCCATAGTCAATGATCTTTTTGAAGGGTAGCAGAATATGTCTGTGGTATTGAACAGCTTTACATCATCAGCGAAAAGAATGCAGTTGCTCTTAATATGATACACAAGAGTCATTTATGTAGAGTATAAAGAGGGTTGGTCATAAAACACTGCCTTGGGGGACACCACTATTCACAGGTACAGAATTTGAATAGACGCTCCAATTATTGACCAATTGTTTGCTTTTTGACGGGAATGCTTCTACAGTTATGCAGGTGTCCAGAGATACCATAAGCATTTGAGTTTTAGGAGTAGTTTGTCGTTGTACCACTGAATCAAAGGCTTTACAGAAGTCTATGTAGATTGTGTCTATTGCTTTGCCCTGATTGAGATTGTGTAGTCATATGCTTTTGCAGTGTAAGAGTTGCAAATTACAGGATAGTTTTTTTCCTGAAACCAAATTGTTTATTGGGAGAGTAGGTTGTTTTGTAAGTGGAGTAAGTGGAGGATAATGGATTGGTTAATAATTGATTCCATGACTTTACAGGTGACGCAGCATAAGGAGATTGGTCTGAAATTTTCAACTAGACTGGCATCTCCCTTTTGAAGATGGGGATGACTTTGGCTTGTGACCATAGGTTAGGCAAGGAACTGGTCCTTGAAATATTTTTCAAAGATTATGCTTAGAGGTTTGCTATGGCAGTGCGATAGCTTTTTAAAGAAGTAGGCACATATTCCATTCCGGTCAATAGATTAGAGATGGTTTTAGAATGTATAGTGCTTTTTCAACCAATGTCTTCTGTAATAATCAATATGTATTAGATTCATTGTAGTTGTCTGTGGTTCAGCTAGGAAATACTGGGCATGATCCATTGCTGTTTACAAATACTGAGCCAAAGAATGTGTTATATACTTTTTACTCTAAATTAAATGAACACATGCATGGAGACAAAAATTGAAAGTACTTTTTTACCGAAGGTTATGCAGCTCACTGCCCTGTTTATGTGTTTATATAATTTGTATTACCTAGTTTGGAGTAATTTTTTTTTCATGTCCATTTTGTCATGCTTCAAGTGATATAGACAGTGCACTGGATTGTAGTCTAATCAAATCCATTAAGGAGAGATTACAATGGCAGATGCCGAAATACATGGAAAACCAGCAAGATTTGGACCGTGTGGGCTATGCTCTTCTGTCTTTGACTTTTTAGTCTGCTGCCTTAAAGTGTTATATGAGACACTCAAGAGCCATGATGGTGAACCTATGGCATGCATGCTGGAAGTGGCACACAGAGACACTTCTGCCAGCACGAGAGAGGTCACCCAGAAGAGCATGCCCGGAAGACTATGCACATGTCCCCTGCCAGGCAAGATACCCCAGAGTGCAAGGGGGAGACATGACAGTGGGAGATGAATGCACATGTGCAGGGTGAACGGTGTGCATACGGGGGGCACAAATGCATGCGCAGGGGTGGGGGGAGTTGCATGTGCATTGCATCATGGGTGCAGGCATTCGAGTGCACTTTTGGCACACAACATGGAAAAGGTTAGTCATCTTTGCTCTAGTGTTAAGATCAGTGGTGGGATCCTGCTGGTTCAGATCGGTTCTAGCAAACTGGTAGTTCCGGCGATCAGCTGGCCCCGCCCACCTACCCCTGCTCTATCCTGTCCAATATTTCTGTGTTTTTCAGCTCAGCTGAATCTCATGGCATAGTGAATTGCCACACCTCAGCTGTTTTACTCACCAGCAGTGCTTTAGATGGTAAGATTTAGAGATGGTTTTTAAAATTGGTGGTTTCAAATGCTGCGCATGCACACGAAGCAGAACCAGTTGTTAAACTGGTTGCAGCCCACCACTGACTAAGATCCCTCTTTGAGTTAGCCAATAGATGAATGGTGCCAAGGTGAAGAATATCTCAGGAAAATCCTTTATGCTAGAAAGTGAAAGGAATCTACAATTATTAAAAAAGAAAACTAGTCTAGGTAACTAGTAAATACTAGATACTGCATTTGTATCTGAAAAAATACCAAGGACTGAGTAGCTTCTTGTATGTTTCTGTTCAAAGTGTTATGAACGTCAGAGAGAGAAGACAAGACTGACCATACTTTAGAAACCTCTAAAATAGTTTATAGATCTGATGCTAGTGGGTTCTTTCAAAGTCTGGAGCCCATGGAAGATAACAGATGCAATGAGCACACTAAGATGTGGATACCATTGAAGCCTTCAGCCACAATGAGTATATTAATATTAAAAGTCTAAAACATCTGGAATCATCAAGTTTCTATCCTTTTTTCAGGGTTTTCAAGCTGCTGCTGCTATAGGGAGATAAAAATGGAAACAAGGTGCTTCTTTACACAGTTCCCCCTCTTACCTGGTGAGCAACAGTAGCAAAGGAACCCTCTTCTCTATATATATAATGCCATTTGTATTCTTAACAATGTTAATGCTCCTTCTGAGATAGACCTTGAGCAACATGGAGTTTATCTTGTGCACAACAGTATTGAAAGGTTTATAGCTTAAAGAGAGGAAGGACCTTGGTTTGTGCATAAGAATGAGAATTTTTATATAAGTAATCATGTCTTTTGTTTTCCTATCCATTCTATTCCATTTATAAGGAGACTTACCTGTCAGATGGCATTGTACAATGGTCCAGGGGCTATAATGTTTTTAAAGTTGTGTGTGTGTGCATGTGCGTGTGTATGTGTATAGATGGATGACAGACATATAGACATATACAGTAGATAGATATAGATAGTCCTTGACTTCCAACCATAATTGAGCCCAAAATTTATGTTGCTAAGTGAGACATTTGTTAAGTGAGTTTTGCCCCATTTTATGACCTTTCCTGCCACAGTTGTTACATGAAACATTGCAGTTGTTCAGTTCGTAACATGGTTGTTAAGTGAATCTGGCTTTGCTGGTCAGAAGTTTGTAAAAGTGATCCCATGATCCCTGGACAATGCTGTCATAACTGCAAGTCAGGTGTCAAGCATCCATATTTGATCAGGGATGCTGCAGCAGTCATAAGTGTGAAAAATAGCCATAAGTCACTTTTTTCAGTGCTGTTTTAAATTTGAAACATCACTAAATGAACTGTTGTATAAAGTCGAGGATTACCTGTATTGTGCACTACTATTTCTATAATCTTCCTTGGGTGTACTATTATATTGTCTGTCTTATCTGTTTATCTATCTATCTGCTTATAACATTTCTCTCCCATTTTGGGAACAATGATACAAGTTCCATTTGGCACGCCCGAATGGTCCACTCATTTTATTTGCTGATTATTCATGAGCCACTTAAAAAGATCTAAGATAAAACTTGCTGGGTCAAACCTAAGGCTTTGCTGGTACAGTATCTTGTTTTTCACAGTTGCAAGCCAGACCCTAAGGGAAACCCACAAGCATGAAGATAATCATGCTCTCCTGCTGTTGCTGTCCAGCATGGACATTCTGCCATTATGATCTGCCCTCCCTTTGATACTGGAGGTAGTATTTTTCACATATTGTAGAACAAATATGTCTAGTTTCATATAAAATGCTGAAAAGTTATGAAAATATCTTTCCCATTTCTCTTTCCAACTTTTGAATATTAGCAACATTAGCCAAGAATTTGTCTCTGAAATTATTGTTTTAAATCGCTGATGGATTCTGTTTTTCAACCAATTTATTATACAAATTTCCTCATGGTCACCTGTTTCTGTTTTTCCAACTCTGTGTTAGCAGAATTTGTGGGGGAAAAAGTATTGAATCCACAGTGAAAAAGACTTAAACTGAATTTACTTTAGACATACATAGGCTGGTAAAATACAGGACAGTCAGAGTAGATCAAAAGAAGCTTGAAAGCAACACATATACATACATTGTACATTTTTCATGTAGCAAATTTCATCACTGGAGGTTTTTAAGAAGACTGGACAGTCGCTCATTTGAAATGGTATAAGGTCTCCTGATCTTATACCTGCTTGATCAGGGGATTAGACTAGAAGATCTCCAAGGTCTCTTCCAGCTCTATTCTGATTGATTTATTGATTTTTCTGGCAAATATCTTTGCAGTGCTCCAACCAGATTTATATCTAATAACTGCTGCTATTTAAAAAAAATTCTGCCCATTAAAATATTCCCCTTCTATTGTTCTTATTATTACATTTATTGTCAGAGTACAACATTTGTCCAATGAGATTGGCTTTTTCCAAAATTGGAAGATACATGGTAAAAATTAAAGAATTCAGTACAACTTTAAGACTAAAATCAAGAGCATATATACTGAGCAAGTTGCTGAGATTAAAGCTACCTAGTAAAGAAACAAAATGAGCTGGTTCAGTGATGCCATAGCAAGCAGTTCACTCTGTTGCTGTTGATGGGCCATTCTGCATAAGAGCTGAGCAAAGATAATTTGGTGGCATCTCAGTCAAGTTTGAAAATCTAATTTTCAAATTAGATTAGCTAATCAGCTTAGATGACCAAAATGATATGTCTCTAAGTGTTCTAGGAAATTTATGGTACTCCACACTTTGGCAAAAAAAAATTGCAGCTTTTCATCCATATATGGAAAAAAATATTAGGAGTGTGGAATGGTGCATGTTGTCTGTCTAGTATTAACCTGACCAGCTGACCAATGAGTCCATTCTGTCATGTGCACTAATTTTTATCAAATTTAGTTTTTGGATGAAGGACATGTTGCCACTTTTTGTGTCTCTGATTTACTCTCTCTTTCACACTTCAGCCAGAATATATTCAGGAAGTTTGTTTGATGAAGGAAGGAAGCCTGGCTTGTATGATGTGTTGCCACCAGTGTGTTTGTGTGTGCATGAGGCTATTGTTTTATAAATGTATTATTTGATTATTTTCTTCTATTAGTTTTATTCTTTTATATATGATAATTTTATGTTTGTATAAGCGCCTTGAGTTGCCATGTGCAGATAGAGACAGCAATATATTTTTTCTAAAATTAAGAAAAAAAATAAAATTAAGACAAAGGCAAATCTACTTTCCCTGTAGTGTAAAAAAAAAAAAAACGCAAGAGAACACTACCTTAGGAGTTGAAAAGGGAAAAAGTATGTAAAATAGAAAGACAAGCTAAGTAAGACATTTGTTGAGTTTTGCCTCAGTTTATGACCATTCTCTTGCCACAGTTGTTAATTGGATCACTGTAGTTGTTAAGTTATAATGTGGTTGTAAAGTGATTCTGGCTTTCCCTTGATTTTGCTTGTCAGAAGGTTGCAAAAGGGGATCACACAACATTGGAACACTGCAAGCATCATAAATACTTACAAGTTCCCAAGCATCTGAATTTTGATCATGTGGTCATGGGAATACTGCAGCAGTCATAAATGTGAAAAATGGTCAGTTACTTTTTCCAGTGGTGTTGTAGCTTTGAAAAGTCACCAAATGAACTGTTGAAAGTTGAGTACTACCTGTAATGGTGTGCCATTATATATGCTCTAGCCATGTACAAATGTATATAATTTTTGTTGTTAATTTCTGTGTCTAGTATATGTGCAGTTGGCTTATTTCCTGGTTAGATTTATATCCTGCCCTTATCCCTGTGAGTTCAAGGCGCCTCCCCACCTTTTGTTGCACCTACATAGCAATGTCTATACAGATATCCACATTTAAAAAAAAATCATTTTCCAATAATTTCAAAACCCAACAGGAAGATCGGAGAAGTTGATTCTGGTTTTCTATTTTTTAGGACAGCAAACTCTGGTATGTCAGTGTTGAAAGGACACCAATTTTTCATCAATCGTATAAAGAATATACTTCTTGTTATCTATCTGAAGAATTATTTGATTGCTTGGAGTTCTGACTGGAATGCTATTTAGACATTTGGATTGTCTACCCCAACATAGATATTTTATTTGCTATACATTTTTACTAAGTAAAATGATTTAAATGTTTACGAGTTAATTTCTTCTTTCCATTTTTCCCCTTTTGGTGTTTGTGTGCATGTGTGTGTGTGTGTTTGAGTCCAAAATCTGATCACATGACCATGAGGATGCTGTAACAGTGGTGAGTGTGAAAAAATGATCATGTCATTTTTTTCAGGGCTGTTGTAACTTTGAATGGTCACCGAACAAATGGTTGTGAATTGTACTTGCATATTTCTGGATTCACTCCTAATTCCTTGATTTTGTGTTTTAGCATACTTTAGGTAGCCCTCATCCATATCACATTACTTGTATTGGGATATGACATACTTGCTGAGTGTGGAACATTGAACCTTGTAACAGCAGTTACTAAAACACTGGAACACAGCTCTTAAAACAGACTGCTAAATATTAGTGTTTCATTTCTGACCACAAGTTTCTGAAGAAAGAAGAAAATGGAAAGGGAGGAATGGGAATGTATTAATATCATTAAACTATGATATAATTCATGCAAACAAGCTAACCTCACTACTGACGTAGGCTGCCTCCTACCCACACCCTCTCATTTTTCTTGGTGACCTCAATTTACCTCTTATAAATTGGACAGTAAATGAATGTACATCTGAACCCATTCATACAACCCTGTACAATGCCGTTACCATACTAGGACTGAAACAACTAGTAACCAATAATACTAGACTTAACAATTGCCTTGATCTCATCTTCTGCAATAGTTTGAATTCAATTTATAGAATACAAATTAAAGAACCCTTTTCCAACAGTGACCACAACATGATTGATTTTTGTCTCAACATACGTCCACACAAAAATCATCATAATGACGAGATCCCCAATTATAACTTCAAAAAAGGCAACTATGATCTATAGACAATGATCTCTCATCTCTTGATTGGCAATTTCTATTCAGTGGATGCAACACTGTTGAAGACCATTACAGCATATTTTTACTTGAAGTCAAAAGAGTCATCAAACTATATGTACCAATAACAACTCCCAAAACCAGAAAAAACAAATTACCCATAATAATAAGGAAGCTTCAATCCAAAAAGAAATCACTTTGACGGAAAAACAAATCTGGTCACGTTGCCAACTTCAAAAGCTGATACAAAAATTTATGTCACCAGATAAAGACTGAATGCAGCAATTATCACATTAAACAAGAGAAAAAGCCTTCTACACACCAATTCTACCTGTGCTTTCTACAATTTTGTAAACAATGTTATTTTCATTTCCTGTTAATTGAGCAAACAAGACTTCTGGAGATATTTTTAGATAGAAACTGTGTTTGTGACAACTTGCTAAGAGAGTTGGGAAGATGTTGGTCAAAAAACAACATATTCTATTTCTAGTAGGTGAGAAAGGTTGGGCAGAAGTAATTCATAGTTGCCTAACTATTATTCTTACAATTGATCTTAATAGGTGGAATCATTCTCATTCAGAAATTGTTCATTCTGGAGGCACATTTTTCTGCAATTCAGCAGAAATATGGACTGGAGCATTAAAAAAGGGGGAGGGATGTCCTCTTCAATTTTATAAAATGGCATTCTACTGATAGTTCATAATCTTTGCAGAATTACTATTTCTTTCATTTCGTATATATGAAAAGACTGTAAGGCAATTTTACACCTGCAGGATTAGAAAGAATAATTTGCTGGTAACACAATATATTTTTTTCCAGGGACTGTTATGCTCACAAGAATTATCTTTAAAATGAGCTGGCAAAAATATATTTGTAAGCATGGGATTATTGGATCAAAGACAATTTGGGTTATAGTATGGTAAACATGAGATTGTGGTACCTCTGGGTATAATGACCCCTGAGTGTGAAGTTAAAAGTGCATGCTTTCTTAGCAATTCTAGCAGAGAAAAATCTGAACAAATTCTGAACAAGTTTGACACAAGAGTTAAACTTCCAGTTTCTGATCTCAAACTAGCTTTTACCAAGCAGCTGTGAACCATTCCTAAAGATCTCATTTCTCAAAAACAAAAATTGAGATAGTAAATCCCTCCTCTTTTATTAGAAAAGGAGAGATGGAACAATAACAAAGTAGGACAGAGTCAGTGACAAATTCCATAATTTATACACACAAAAAAAGATCAATGAAGTGAATGGATGTTGCTTGCCTGCATTCTGGGGTATCTTGCGAAGCAAAAAAAATCATTAATTTTATCATGAAATTAATTAGCATTTACTGGTGATTGTGCAAACACTAGTGATATTACTCTTCTTGGATGGCCTGAATATCACTAGTGGCTATTGCACTCTTTATTGCATAGTGTCAGGATTCCAACAGATGCCCTAATTAAATCATGAACGTCAAACCAAGCATCAAAAGAAATCCAGTTATTTATTAGGCACTTCATGTCGGCACAGACCAGGTGGAGCCGACTCTGACCTCAGTTAATTTGCACTTTGTCTCTGACCTTGTTTCCCCCTCCCCCAAAATGTGTCACCTGTCACATTCCCCAATGGGTTGTAAAGGTCCCTCCCTCTGGCCACGATGGGTTCCTGTAGGGATGACCTTGGTGTATCGGGTGGAATGTGCCTTGTTTTGACTGAGATACCAGCTTCTTGATGCAGCAGTGAAGTTCGCTCTCCCATCCCCCTTACCCATGGCAACTCGAAAGCAATTTAGGGATGCTTTGCAAGTTGACACATAGCAGTTTAAGCTATCACTGATGAACTTGCTGAAAATATGAATTGAATGGAAGTTCTACAATATCACCAAATGAAGGCATCCATTAATTCCCTGAATTTGGCCCCCATGGCATTCCATGGTAATGACTGCCTCTTTGGGTACTGTCCCTTCTCCTGTCTGCTCCCACTCTTTTGATGGTTAGTAACTTAATAATGTGAAGATGAAGACTTGATAATGGCCATGACAAGGAAGAATTGTGATGGACCTTGTGCTTCCAGATGGTTCTTCCAGTGCTTCATTCTGCATAGCTAATGGTCATGATGGGTGCAGTCCAGCAAGAAGCTGCTTATCTTTGCTCCTTATCCCCACTAAGGAATTTTGAAAGCTTTGATCAGGGTCTGTTTTCAGATGACAAATCATGCTCAACCCTGTTTTCCTTGATTGCTAGAATACTGTTTTGGACATGCCAGTCATTGATACTGAGACTGGAAAAACATATGCAGAATCAAGTATATTAAATATTGATTCAATGTAACGAAGCATAATTTTATTAAGGAAATGCTTTGGTTTTATAAAACCAAGATGAGTGCTTTTATATGATTTTTTTTTGAAGAAAATAATATAATTCTGTTCTCCAGCAGAAACATGGCATCAGATATCAGCTGATTGAAAATCATTTCATGAAAGCAACAACTTTGTCCAAATGTAGAGGAATGATGAAAAGAAAACATTCCTTGGGATTAAGTGATAACGGTGTGCAGAGATCCAATTTGCAGATGTGAGTAAAAGTCAATTCATTTGGACCTCTCAGTTAAGGACTGTCAATCAGGGTAAAATTATTGAATGAAATGAATTGCTTTTGAAATGACCCAACTATTGATGATTTTCTGTACATGCACAAAAAGTATTTTTCTCCCCTAAATTGGATCACATTTCCTAATCTGATTGATTGAATGCAGTAATCTGATTCAAAAAGCTGTGATCTGGACATTTAGATTAAACCTGATTGAATCTGATCAGACTGAATCTCATTGTCTATAAAATGATATCTAAGATAATGCTAAACACATTACTAAGAATAAGTTCATTTGGATTCAATGATCTTTATCTAAGTAGATGTGTACAGTATTGCCTTATTGGGGAATACATTCAAACTATAAAGCAAACTTAATTTTTTGAGTTCAGGAATATATTTTAATGAGAACTATGTCAAAAACATTTGAAATACTCTTATCCGATCCTTTTGTTGAGCAGTTTGATGAATGAGACCCATCCTTCAATTTAAAAGCTTATTTCTGAATTTGTACAATTTATTAAAAGGAGAATGGGAACCTTTTTTAACCATTAGTTTAATGGATATGGAGTGCTTTATGAATTATAAGAGCATAATTGGTTGTGTTCATAACCTCCCCCCAATTTGCATTGAAAAGATATAACATCTTGTACATCCTTTGGTTAAGTAAGAGTTCTGCTTGAGATTATTATTATTTTTTGCTTTCTATTTACCTTCATTTATTGTAATAATTACTTTTAAAATAACTATGGCTTTGTGAAGAAATAAATGGTATGAATCACTCCTTGTGCTTGGTAAAGTATAAAGCTTTTTATGGAAAGTTATGTGCTAAAGACAGTTTTCTTTAGCTTTGAATGATCTAAAAAAAAGGCATGCAAAAACCCATGCATTTTCAATATAGGCAGTAACATTCAATTCTAAATCTTTAGATTGTCTTTTCATATGATTGATATGTCCTGCTAAGATATTGAATTTTATTCTTAAGGGTAACATTACACTGACTTGTTTAATGTTAATTTTTATATTCAATTGTTGATGTCCGCAGTTGGAAGAGATTCATCTATTAAGTGCAAAAGTCACTGGCTACTATTAGATCAAATAGTCTCAATTTATAATAGTGTGTAAGAAAAACCTTGAGAGATGCAGCAAAGAGAGATCTGTCAGATAAGAGAGGACATAGCCTGCAGCAGCATAATGGGCAGAGAAAAAGTCCCAGAAGAGACCCTCCCATACTTCTTAAGCTGTAAAGGAGAATGGCAAAAGATTTGTACTTTCAGACCTGCAAGGTTATGAAAGGCTTACAATAAAGTAGAATTAATGCATCTGATTTTATATCCTGTGTCTGGTCCTCGAACCAGGACCAGAAAGGTGACACAACCTTAGGATTCAGTTGGAAGGAAAATATTCTGTGCAATGTCCTGAGGAAAAACAAAATGCAAAGCAAGAATGCACAACAGTGCACTGCAGTTTGGGCATCCTAACTGTACCCGTTATCCTGCAGTGCAGCTGTGTCTTCAGGCAAGGGTGGCCAGATGGATATTAACAGCTCCCCAGCATCCCAATGCAAACCCCACCCCTTCTAACCATCATCAAAATTTAAAAATCATGTGCTTGTCCCCAAGGGTTAGAACACTATGCTACTTTTGTTGTTCTGATAAAAGCACTGAGTATTTGGTAAAGTGCACAGATGTTTCTGAGAAAGATTTTTTCTCTCAGTCAAACATAACTCCAGAGTTCTTGCAGGAGTAAAATGAAGGAAATTCCGTATATAAACCTCCCTGAGTTCCTAAAGGAAAACCAAAATATAAATATGACAAATAAGTACATACCTCCAAGTAAACATTTGTTGCAATAGAAGCTGAGTACAGCTGGAGTTTGGATTTTAAATTCTTCTTCTTCTAGATTTGTGATGCCAAGTTGCTTAAGGTCAGGGAAAAATAGACAGAAAAGTAAAGGATGGAATCATAATGTCATTTTCTAGCTTTTGATTTTCTCATAGTGGGTTAATTGAACTACATTCCCTGCAAATTCAAAAGAAAACTGCATCCTGGGAACTCTAGGCTTTTGATTGTAAATAGGAGAATGCGAAGATATATCTCTACTTCCTACTTTCATTTTTTTTCCAATCATTTCATTCCATCCAGCACCCAAGCAAGCAAATTACACTGGGATATTAGAAGGCCATTTCCAGTGCATTTTAAAGTTTAAGGGGTGGGTGGGAATCAAAGCAAATAATAAATTATTATGTATGATTATTCATTCAATTAACTCTTCTGCTTAGAGGGCAAATAAAACATCAAAGGAAAAGTTTGTACAGCCATAACATATAAGGACAAATAATACATCTAAATGTGTACAAAAGCAGAACAAGGTTTCTGACAAGTGAAGATAGTTTAGCTGTTTCCAAAATTAACGTTCTGAAGTCCAGAAGGAGATACATGCAGAGACACATGGTTTAGATTCTGTCACTGTGAAAGTATTTTTGGACCAACGTGCATGAAAACTCAAGAGTTCTTACTGCTTCTTTGATGTTCTTGGCCATTTGCAAGTAACACTCTTGTTATCTTTCTCCCACATTTGCACAGCTGAAATTGCACACTTGAAATTCTCTGGAAGGAGGAAGAAAAGAAAAAGCAGGGAAAAGCCTTTTTGGAGTGTGATTCAAAAACATTGCCTAAGCACACCCTTGCAGTTCAAGGCCACCAATCTTTATTGTAGTAAAACTTTATTTTCAATAATAATTTTAGATTTGCACATAATTTATAATTCATAATTATATGATGTGAAAGTTAGCCAGAGAGTAATTGTAGAGCTTGTCAATTCAATTCATATTTAGGTTCAAAAGTGAATCTTTTGGAAAATTAGTGTGCAGACAGGAACTCTTACAGACTTTGGATTAGTTGATTATGCCTTGGAATTAGTGCATACTGATTGCAAAAGCTCTTTTGATGAAATGGGTGTGAACACTTTATCCAGAATCAAAATAATACTTTGAAAATATATACTTCGTATAAGCAGGTGAACGGTGTTCTTAAATTTATCTCAGGGATATCCACAGAACTTAACAACAACAACAGAAAAGTCAAGATGTTAATACAATTCCACAATCAAAACCCTATCCCATTTTTAAGTGTGTCATATCCCTCTGGGATGGACATTACATTTTGGATATTCTCCTTTTTTAGTTTGATCAGTCTAACTTTTAAAAATTAATTTCAAAGAAAAGGAAAAATAGATTAGAAACAGCTAATATTACTACTATTACTCCTACAGTGGTGGTATTCAATTTTTTTTAACTACTGGTTCTGTGGGCATGGCTTGGTGGATGTGCTGTGTCTTGATGGGCATGGCTTGATGGGCATGGCAGGGGAAGGATACTGTAAAATCTCCATTTCCATCCCACTCCAGGAAAAGGATATTGTAAAATCCCCATTCTCTCCCCACCCCACTCACTTTCTTTCCAGCTCCGTTGTCCTGTGCAGGGCAACAAAAGAAGACCCAGCTGATCAGCTGGGACTCAGATCAGCTGGGACTCGGGAGACAGCAAATAGATGGGGGCGGGGCCAACCAGAGATGGTTTTTACCAGTTCCCTGAACTACTCAAAATTTCCACTACTAGGTCTCCAGAACCTGTGAGAATTGGCTAAATACCACCTCTGTACTGCACCACTGCTAATCCTTTTGATGACCACAGCAATAGAGATGTGGTTGCTGAATGGCTTAATGACACTGGAGATGGTCTCAACTGGCAGTTCCAGTCCTAACTCTGTGTGGCAGGGTGTCATTTGCCTTAGCTTGTGTCCACCTATCAGTTTGAAAGCTTGTTCTATGCAACTAGATAGGTAGGTACCACTTTGGTAAAGACACAAACTGGTGCTCTGTGCAGGCAGTAAGATTTCTGATTGCTCTGAAACCTTCCCAGTTGCCGTGCCACTTGCGAGGCAGCTCCAGGAAGGGAAGGGGCTTTGGTGATGCTACAGGAAGAGCAATTCATTTTTCTCTCAGGTGGGAAGCCAGTTCTCCCTGCTTTGGCACACCTTGGGAAGCATGCAAGTATGTCCTATAACAGAGTTGGTACTCTGGAAAGCCAAACTTCTACTCTGCAATAGTATTGTGGTCTCCTGGCTTCTGTAACGTTGCCATATGCTAATAACAAACACAGCAATACTAGAGAATAAAACTTAGCAAACGAATTAAAGAATATAAAGAAGATCAGAAATAAAACCTCTATTTCTTCTCTTCTTCAGGGATGTTTTCTTCCTTAAAAGATATAGCAACCAGGGTCATAGTTTGGTCAGAAACATCTGGTGTACAACTATCACAAACTCTCTATCTCCAAGACTGCTTGTTAGCACCTCGCAGAATGAAATTTAAGAAAAGCATTCCTGCTGATAGCTAAGCACACTGACTGGGATGGAATGAAACTATTGAAAGCTTGCCCTGTCATGCTGAAACTCTCCTGCTCTACATCTCCATAAAGTAAGCAGCAGTGGTATAGATCTTTTTCCAGTATACACATCATCCCTCCAATGCAAATAGGTCATTCAACTGTATGTCTAATTTCCTAAACAAAGAACTGCTTTCAAACTTGTACAGGATTGCACATTTGTTTGTTTTCTTTTTTTCAAGCAATGGCATTCCAAAAAGATTTGCAGTAGGAAATCCCTTAACCTTTATTTTTTAAAAAAAATATCCCAAGTGAGACCAAGCTCCTAACATTTATGTCAAAGTTCTTACCAAGTCATCTGGATTAAATACAGAATGATTCAAACAATGCCATTAAATATGTCAGAAGACCTTCACTTGTGCTCTTGCTAAGCCTCATGAGACTTTATCCACATATGGAAACAAATACAGATGTGTATACAATTTTAATTTGGGATCAGTTTTTAATTCTTTTCTTGTCCTTCCACCTGTGAACTGAATTGTTAACCGGAATACATCGTAAAGTATCCTCTATTTTGCCTTCTGAGCAATTAGAGAAGCCCCACTCTAGATGTTCTTTAAAGCAAATAAATGTTGAGCCTAAGAAACAGCTGAGTTTGAAATCTCAACCTTGTCTTACATTTCCCCAAACTTAGGACCCAGAGGAACTAAACACAAAATTGGGAAATCTCTTCAATTATTGCTGCAATTATTTTAAATCTGGTGGGCATCTTTCCTGTAGCTGGGGACCTGAACTTTCCAAACTGCTCTTTTCCTTAGCCTCCGAAGAGATACATCAATGAGCAACCATTGAAGAGGGATAAGATTTTTTTTAAACTAAATTTTCTGTTAAAAAAAATAAATTTACATTTAAAAAAATAATAGGTGCATCAAGCTCATCAGGGGTATAATTCACCTATTGTTGAATAGATGAGTTGTTCTTATTTAAAGAAAAATGCAAAACCAAAATAAAAAAATAAATACAAATCTTCAATTTGCCATACACCATCACTTGTACAGTCATGATAGGAAGGCAGAATTTATGCCAGGAGATTGTAGAGGGAGGTGTGAAGAAAACAGTAGGGATGGTCATTGTCCTGTTCTTTTTAAATATATTACACTGTCAGCCCTTCAAGGTAAACTGGGTCAGGAAACAGACTCCACAAGAAATACTTTACTGATAAAAATATAATAACAGAATCTTAAAAACCTGGCATGGTTTCTCTTTGTCTCCTTTTTATACCAAATAGTCAAGGTGGACTATTTTTGACTTTCTTTCTCACACTTTCCTGTTTTCCCATGCTTAGCCCATATTTTATTAGTGAAACACTCGTATTTTGTTCAAGACCATCTCTGTATCCTTCTACAATTTCATATAGTCCTTGAGTTTTGACCACAACTGGGACCAAAATTTCCATTGCTAGGTAAAGAAAATTTTAAGTGAATCACATCTGATTTTATGACCTATTTTGTCATGGCTATTAAGGAATCCCTTCAGCTCTTAAGTGAATCTCACAGTCATGAAGCAAAGTTTAATGTACCCTATTGACTTTGGTTGTTGGAAGCTGGTGGGAAAGTTGCATACGGTGATCACATGAACCTGAGATGTTGCAACTCTTGTAAATACATGCTGGCTTCCATGTGCCAAATTTTGATCAATTGATTGTGGGGGTACGGGCAATGGTTGTAAATGCAAGAACCAACTATAAATCACTATTTTCAATGTCACTATATCTTTGAACATTTGCTAAATGAATGGCTCTAAGTGAAGGACTACCTGTACATGAACATGCTTATATATAAAAAAGGAGGTGAGTATTCTATTGAACCATTGTGCCTTCCTTTTGACTTTTAAAATCTCCCTTCTCCTTGCAGATCACAAGACAGGGTCACTACCACCACTTTGCTCCTGCCACCTTGCCTCCTCCACCTGGCCATGGGACAAATTCACCCCTGCTGTGGAGACAACTCACTGTGAACCTGGGTCTTTCACTCTGGTTTACAAAGCCTGCCCAGCCTAAGGGAGGCAAAAGTTCCCACCAGCCCGTACTCCTTGTCCAAAGGCTTTCTCACCTCATTTTCCAGTATTCCCATGAAAGGCAGGTTAAGCAGGAGTCATATTCTCTCTCCCTCCCTCTCTCTCTTCCTCCCTTCCTCTCTCTTTCTCTCTCTCTCTTTCTCTCTCACACACACACATGCACAAACAGAGAAAGAGAGAGAATACAGAGACATACACAGAGGAGATAGACGTACCATTTCAAGCTTGGGACTTTTATCGGAATTTGAGTTGGCAATCTGCCAATTGCACCTAGGGTTGGGGAGAAGGACCTCTCCTTCAGCATGCTGCAGTAGACCCTGATGGGTCCCTGGTGCAGAGAGGGGCAACCAAGGAAAGTGATAGGGCGACTCAGCCTGAAACCATGACTTCTATTTAGTCAGCATTTTTTAAAACAGTTTATTTATATATTTTCTGCTTAGTCAGCTTTTCATGGGGAGGCAGAGAAAGTGATGGCGAGGACACCTTTGGAGAAGGAATGCTGGCTGGTGGGAACTTTTGCCTCCCTTAAACCAGACCAGTGTTTAAAACCAGTTTGGAAGGTTCAGGATAAGCTCTGCCCGCAGTGAGTTTGCTGGGGCAGGTTGATGGCAGCAAGATGGTGGCAGTGAGCTGGCAGTGGTAAGGTAGTGGCGGCAAGTTTTCCCATTCCACACAAGATAGACCCCAGAGTCACATATAACTCATAGGCTCAGTGGCGGATTAAGGCTCACTAGTGCCCTAAGCACTGACAAATCTTGATGCACCCCCTCCTTTGTTCATACTGTACAAACGAAGCCAAGCTTATGCTACATAAAAGTTTTTGTGGTGCCCCCTTTAGGCCTGTGCGTAGTCTGCTTAATGATTAAGCCACTACCGCATAGGCTTATCAGCAACATTTGAGTAAATAAAATTTCTGAGAAACAGCACATTAATTAATTTTGAATTATGAAAAGCAATCAGTTAAAAAAGGGTTAACATTTTCATACTCGGGACATTTTCCTACTAAAATGTAAGCATGTTTTTTTTTTTAATTGTTGCAAATCTGGGCACACAGCAATGTTGTTTCAAAGGACTTCAGAAAGAAGACCTTCATCAACCATCTCAAGTTACATAGTATTCAAAGCAAAACATATTATATTGAGAAAAATGAGCCTTTAAAAAAAAATGGGATGGGGAAATCAAATTTTCTGTGGCCAGATATGTTTTGTTACATAAAAGCTTGATGTATTTTGAAAAATTCCTTCATGAAAGGCTCTATAGAAGAAGCAGAATTATATAAACAGCTTATACAATGTATCCATGTAAAAACATCCATTTCTAAAATGAGGTAAGGCTGACATTCAGAACAATGTATTGTTTGAAACTACTGTAAGCGAAATAACAATACCTTTTAACATTCTCCTTATTGGTTTTCTGAAATACTAAATCATATAAACATGTCAGTTAATGTGAAAATATACAAAAAGTAACCATTTGCACAAATGAAAACTGCCTTCTGTTAGAGAGGCAGACTGAACTATTTAAGTATTATGGGGTTGTTTTTTTAAAAAAAATCTTAGTTCATTTTCTGTTTTTTTTCCCCTTATATTCTTAAATAAAACAGCAACATGAACTTAGCAAATACTGCAAACAAAGGACAATAAATGAATAAAAAAAAAAAATCCACAGAGGCCCTTCTTTCTGCCTGAAAATAAAAATACTGTATCAGCAAATTACTGTAGATAACGTTGCGCCTTTGATGTCAGCCATCATATCACATGGGGAGCTCTGACAAACAGAATATTGACATAGTAATTTTTAATTCTGTAGGAGAGTTAGAACTCAAATCAAGTAGAAACTTGTAATTACCTCATCTGCTTTTAGTTAAAAGAAAAGAAGATCTGCATTGAGATTGAAATGTGCAGTCAACACCGTACGTTTAGAGTTACAAATTCATTAAAATAATTTAAGCAATGGATTCTTTTTAAACATTGATGTTTTGGAAGATATTTTGTTGTAGTCCTTTTGTTACAAACTGAAGCGATGGGATGTCTAATACAGCTTTAGGCTTATCTGCTCTTATCAGGCTTCTCTTTTATGACCAAGCGTACTGGATTCCATTTCAATCTTCAGCTCATTAGAAAACTTGTTGATGTTTCATCTTTGCTTATTGAATAGTCATATTGCTGAATGGCCCACAGACAACCAGCCACTTTGCTTGTGAAGACTGAAGATTATCAAAAGAAGTAGAGCCAATTCCAAACCTACATTGGGGATCAGCAAAGAAAAGAAGTACTATTGAAAGAGAATTAATGTGCTGCAAGAACCTTTGATATGTTACGACAATAAAATAAATGAAGCTATGTGTCAGTATTTTTAAATTTCCCAAGGCTGCAATCATGCCATGCAACAAATAAATATGTATATACCTTCATCTTTCTTTCCCACCCCTCAAAATGAAGCCTAAGAATATGGAACAGCTTTGCCTCAAATTCATTATATGCATCCATTTCTTTATGATCTCATAGTAACTGTGTATTTTTTAAAAAATTGAAGTGTGCTGTTAAATGTATAAGATGCTCAGTGAAAATAGTCTCTCTTTTGCTCACTTCATTCTCATTCTTCATTCTCATTCTAAAGAAATATTCTGAAGAGATATACAATTCATCATATTAATGAATATTAATGAGTGTGCAACCATTTCTATTTTGAAGCTATGCTGGGGCCAGTGCAGTCCTTCATTATCAGATTGATTGATTGGTTGATTGATTGATTCCATGCCATCATCATTTTTAACAACTTGTGACGATATCACATCAGGATTCCTGTAGTATACAAAACCATTTTACCTGGGCTATGGAATCTATTCTTTATCTATGTCATCAATATGGTTACCATTTTGAGCTGTGGTGGCACTGGTTAGAATGCAATATTGCAGGCTAATTCTCTGGCTGCCTGCAGTTGGATTCTCACTGGCTCAAAGTTGATTCAGCCTTCCATCCTTTTGAGGTTGGTAAAATGAGGAACCAGATTGTTGGGAGCAATATGCTGACTCTGTAAATCTCTTAAAGAAGGCTGTAAAGCACTATGAAGTGGCATATAAGTTTATGTGTTACTGCTATTGCTACCAATATGGTTAGCAAAGGGAGGTTTTCTTTATTGCTTCACTGATGTTAGACTGAACATGCAAAAGCAATTTCATAAATAGTCTTCTGTCTTATACCATTGGCATGAAAATAATACATAGTAAGAGTTATTTTTTTTTGCCCTATAAGCAAGTTTGCCAATAGTTTTGTCCCCTTTCAGGAATTCAATATCAATGTGAAATGGAAGGATGGTAGAGAAATGTATTTGTTCTTTTTATGAACTTCCCCAATTTATAGAAGTTGAACATTTATTTATTTTGGGAGGCTGCTTCAAGTCAGTGTTGCCTGCTGACAGCTGCCTGATGAAGTCCATGCAATTTTCTTGGCAATATTTTTTTTCAGTAGTTTACCATTGACTGCTTCCTAAGGCTGGAAGAGAGGAACTGGCCCAAGTTTACCCAGCAGGTTTGTGCCCAAAACAGGACTAGAACCTCTGGTCTCTGATTTCTAGCCTGGTGTTTTAACCACTGCACCAAATTGGCTTTCATATGTTGATATGTTTTCAACTTGCAGTGTGCTTTATTAAAAAGAGCTGGAGATTTGCTATTGCATGGTCATGGCTGCCATCGTGATAACTTTTTACTCCCCTCTTCAGATTCCTCCACCAGAAGCAATTAAATATATGCAAATACTAAGATAAGCTGTGTTCCCAAAGGCAAAAATTAGATAGGAAAAAGATAAAGGCCAAAACTCATGTAAAATGTCTGCATATTAGAAGAGTAAATAAGTAATATACATTTGCAATACATTTCTTTGAGGTTTCTTAAGAGAGCGGGAAAGAGAAGAAGAGGAGGATGAACCCATTTTTATTGTTCTCTGCAACTGTTTTATTTTATTTTATTGTTTTGCAAACTGATGTGAAATTGCATCTCCAATTATGGTAAAGGACAGCCAGAGCAAAACCAGATCCAACTTATTTCTTGTAGAAGGCATTATCCTGAATGAGTCCCCAGAAGCTACTTTGAAGCTTCTGGATGATTGCCTGAATATATGCATTTACATTTATGAGAGGAGGTATTTCTCCATAAAGATTTGTGTCCCAATGGATAAAATGGACAATAGATAATAGGACAAAACCTCTATCCCAAACTTTGAAAAGTTGATTAATGTTTGCAACAGACAATGCTGAATCAATATGAGCCAATAGTCAGATGGTTTATCAAGTTGTCCTCTGTTCACTTATCTTCAGAGAAAGAAATCATTATTGACACCTCTTTGAATTTTGAGCAAAATTTAAAGAAGCAGACAAGTCATTCAGAAAATTTAAAAACTGGACTTATAGTAAATGTGCTCTATTAGCCTTAAAGGAAAGAGGAACAGAGTCACTTCTGGTGACTCCTAGATAAGTCAATGCCATCTATAGTCACCCTTTAAATAGATGGCATTCTCCACTTTCTCTTCTTTAATTCAAAGTCTTCCATCAGAATGCCTGGAGCAGTTTTGATTTCTATTGATAACTGAGTGCTATTGTACACAAAGGGGCTTCAACTTTCAAACAGTTCAAGATGGCACAACAAACAACAATTATTCATTTTTGTTAGCAGGCAGCCTTCCAAAACAGTGAAAAAGCACTGTAGAGTTACACACTGTGAGGGAATCAATATTGTTACTAAAGGACAGTTTATTCCTGATAGTTTTAAAAAGAAAAAAAGCTATTGCAATAGCAATTTAGCTTAGAAATATGATGATATCTTTAATAACTTCATTTAGACTTTTATCCTACCATATGCTCACTAGACTCCTATGAATCATTAAAGCAGATATGTTTTGAATAGCAAAAGTGAGTAGCTTATAAAAAGTAAGGTATATATTTTTTCCACCACATATAATTACAGCCCCTTTGAGTTTATCTTTGAATCTTGAGTTTTGTTGAAAAAAAGGCATGGAATATGGAAAATTCACCCAGGAAAGTATGAGATAATATCAGAAGTTCTTAGTCTTTAAAATAAACTGTTCTTATGCTGGAATTGCTAATACAAACACCAAGAACTAATGAAAAATGGTAATTGTAAAAAATTCCTCTATAGATTATTGTATATTTAATAAAACAGTTTAACAGAATGGTTATCTGTTTATGTTCAAGTGTGCATTTGAATTCAGTATGCAAACAGTATAAAAGGAATAGGTAGTCAAAAATACATTATAAAAGTGATTTTTTTAATACATGTCTCTGAAGTCTATATCTTATATTAACACAATGGATTGTCAGATTTTTCCATTGTTCCACTTCAAAGCATGCAATTATATTGCCTTAATTGGAAGCAGTGATGTGTTTTGAGCAAGAATGTTTACTTGCATTCTGACTACTGAAATATAAATATGGCATCATTTGCTATTTTTGCTTTGTTGCTTACATGAATTTTTATATGCAAACAAATATTTGAAATAATGTATGTACTGTAATCTCAATGCAAAATATTAAAAAAAGAAAATTACCAAATATATGCTTTCTGCAGATTCCATCAAATCCCTCTGCTGTAATAATCAATTTCATCAAGTCAAGGAAGTAGATAAGAATATGATTTATAACCCTGGCAGTGCATTACATCTTCCAGATTTGTGTAGTTTATGGGAATATAAAATATTACATTGCATATGACGATACTATCTTTTCTTTGTTCTGTGGACAATAAGTCAACAATGATCCAATAGTCAGATCAAATGCTAGCAGAAAAGCTTGCCAAAGCATTCATAACAATATCAGTTTCATATGAATAATCCCAGCATTTAAGATGAACATCAAGTGTTTCAGAAGCTTCTCTTTAAAACTTAAAAGCTATCTATAGCCCTTGAACTTGAAGTACTCTAATTTGAATTTATTTCTCTGGATTTTTTTCCCTAGATCCTATAGAAATATTTGTTGCTTTGGACAATCAAAGGAAAAAGAAAGGATCTCTGGCTGATCTCATGTCTATGTCAGGGATGAATCTGTACCAAAGCCTAAATAGTTTTTTATCATACCACTGATGCATTAAAAAAAAGTCAACTTAAGGCTATATCCAACTATATCCAAACTATATCTCTCAAAGGGGAAGAGAAAGGGCAAGAAATGTTTTAAGAATAAGCCAAAACAGCAGATGTCTCTCTGTTCTTCACAGGAAAGGCATTTTATCCCTTGGAACATCTCACCCTAGACTGTTCTGAAAAGAAAAAGATGGTTTAATCTAAAAACTTTCTTTTCTACTCATAGAAGCATCTGTATTAAACCAAGAAATCCTGAAGCACATAACAGGTATGGCTACAATGTAATTAGTGAGAAAATATCCCTCCCTCAAAAAAGAGTTTTTCTTTCCTTCTCCATGTTTCATCGGTTTCTGTTGCTAAGCAAGACAGTTGTTAAGTGAGCTGTGTCCCATTTTACAACCTTTCTTGACACAATTGTTAAATGAATTACTGCAGTTAAGTCAGTAACACAGTTGCTAAGTGAATCTGACTTTTCCATTGTCTTTGCTTGTCAGAAGGTCACCAATAGTGATCACATGACTCAAGGACACTGCAACCATCCTAAATATAAGCCAGTTGTGAAGCATCTGAATTTTCATCATGTAACCATGGGGATGCTGCAACAGTCATTTGAAAGAATGCAGAGAAGAGCAACAAAGATGATTAGGGGACTGGAGGCTAAAAACATATAAAGACTGGTTGCTGGAATTGGGTATATCTATTTTGATGAAAAGAAGGACTAGGGGTGACATAATAGCAATTTTCCAACATCTCAGGGGCTACCACAAAGAAGAGGAAGTCAAGCTATTCCCCAAAGCACCTGAGGGCAGGACAAGAAGAAATGGGTGGAAACTAAGCAAGGAGAGAAGCAACTTAGAACTAAGGAGAAATTTCCTGACAGTTAGAACAATTAATCAGTGGAACCACTTGCCTCCAGAAGTTGTGAATGCTCCAACATTGCAAGTTTTTAAAAAGATGTTGGATAACCATTTGTCGGAAGTGGTGTAGGGTTTCCTGCCTAGGCAGGGGGCTGGACTAGAAGACTTCCAAAGTCCCTTCCAACTCAGCTATTCTATTCTAAAATCATAAGTGAGAAAAATAATTGTAAATCACTTTTTTCAGTGCTGCTTTAACTTTGAACCCTAACAAAATGAAATATGGTAAGTCAAGGACTACCTGTATAAAGATTTTTGTGGAATACATCTGTTTAACAAATGGTTTGTTAAGAAATGGACTGATACTTCTTTCAAGATTTTTGACAAATAAACCATTAAATTACGTATTTATTAAAAATGTTATTTTTCTTCACTAATTTCACATCAAGTTAAGAACACTTTGTGACACTCTTAGATGTAAATGATAAATTTGTCTTTTGAATTCAGCTTATGAGATGTCATTAGTAAAAACAAAACAACAAGAAAGTCATAATAAATTACTTACCAGATTTCATACAGGGTTTATTTACACAAGACACTTTCTTTGTGAAAAGTGAAATAAGATAACATTAATATTAGTTTTGGAATATAACCTGCAGTTAGTTAGACTATAACATGAATGTAATTTTCTTTACTTTATTGTATTTATTATTTACATTTTGTGTTTAAATTTAAGCTTACTCTACCCCTATTAAGCCAAAAGCCTTATTTTTCCCCTTCTCCCTTGGGAGCTATGTTAATTTCTGAGCATAATTTAAAATAGATGGATTGCCATTCGTATACTCCTGTATTAAGTGTCATTAATTATGCTGAAAGGTACATGAATTCTTAATAATTACCTAATTATAAGTCACCCTAATGCTTTTTATATGACAAGATTTTCCTTAAAATATAATTTCTGCTTAATGCAGATCTTGAACCAAATCTTATTGATATACCCACAGAAATTCTTGCAAAGCAAATTTATAGTGTAGCTTATATTTCTATATGCCACATTAGGTTAACAAAAGAAAATTCAGATAGAAAGACTGCCCATGTATTTGAAAACTTAGCATACTTTCAGAACTTCTCATGAATCTAGCAGTAAAAAATTGCTTTCATTTGCTGAGAAAGCTCACATGGACATTTCACCTTTTAAAATATAATTCACAACTTTTTTTAAAAAGGAAAGATATTTGGGATAATGATTGTTTTCAGAAAAAAATCAAAGTGATGGATTAGTTAATTAGTTGATTTAAAGGCACTCATACAAGTGCCAAGTTTGTGATCAAAGCACTTGTAGGCAGCAGTTGTATTATATATTAAAATTATACGATATGCAATAAAGTTTCCTCACAAAGAGAAAACTTGATATCTAAAAACAAAACAAAAGAAAATGCTACTTTGTTTTGCAGGACTGTGGCTTGTTTGTCATAGAGCAGATTCTATCCAAATATTTTATATTTGACCAGAGCAACATTTTCGCTCCTTCTGCTGTCTAGTTATTTCACACCCACATATTTTCCTTGATAAGTAGGGTCAGTCAACATCACTGTGTGGATGAAGGGCATGATTCATTGTCTTTTTGGTTTCCTGTATGCTTTCTCAACAATTCCTTTTGATTTTGGCTGCCGTGCTTTACTTCATTGAAGTTAATTCCAGCAGTATATTGGTTACTTTGCAGAGGTAAGAATCAGTGGTGCGTTCAATTTTTTTTTACTACCGGTTCTGTGGGTGTGGCTTGGTGGGTGTGGTGTAATGTGGCATGGTTTGGTAGGTATGGTGTGGTTTGGTGGGCATGGCAGGGGAAGGATACTGTAAAACCTCCATTCTCACCCCACTCCAGGGGAAGGATACTGTAAGATCCCCATTCCCTCCCCATCCCACTAACTTGCTTTCCAGCTCCATTCTCCTGTGCAAGGCAACAAAAGAAGACCCAGCCAATCAGCTGGGACTCGGGAGGCAGAGAATAGATAGGGGCGGGGCCAGTCAGAGGTGGTATTTGCTGGTTCTCTGAACAACTCAAAATTTCCGCTATTGGTTCTCCAAAACCTGTCAGAACTGCTGAATAACACCTCTGGTAAGAATGCCCTCTCAACTAAATCAATTGGATAGTAAATAGTTTTGGAAAAGAAAACACGCAACTAAAAAATTCTGCCAGGTTTTCAACTAACAACCTTCTATTTTGAAGTCAAGTGTTGCAACAATTGCAGTACTATAACATCCTCAGTAAAAGTATCTCTAGAAGAAACTAGGGAAACTATGAGGCAGGAGTGAATATATGCTCACTACAATTTCTTTTCAGGAACACAAAAAATTAGAGACTAGTGGTCTCCTTCATTCTAGCCTGGTACCATAACTACTAGACTAAACTGGCTAAGTATCTTGGAAAGTATCTCAGTCTGCGTAGGTTTTTCGAAAGCCGGCTTAAAACCAGCATGCAGACAGCATGCAGATTAAGGATGCAGGGTAGATTTGCCCTTTAGGATGAATTTGAAAATTCACCATAATATATTTGTTTGTCCATTTATTTCTCTTTTCCTCCTATGGCCTTAGTTCTCTTCATGATAACATATATATCCCTGAGATGATATTTTGCAGTATTAATATATTCTTAAGAAGTCTCTCACCATTCTACACATAATATGGGATACATCATGCTTGCACAGGGATAAGGGAAATGTTTATTTTAATGTCAGATTACCTAATTCACACTTCTCCAGCCAATACACAAATGCAAACAGTTATAATTTGTTATTTCCAGTTCTGTGAATTTTGTTAGGAACTTATTTGATACAAAAGCATATGTAGACACAAATTCATGCATTAGAGGGAAAGGAGAAAGAAATAAAATGCTTCTGAATATAATAAAGCATATTGGTATTATTGTTGGCCAAAATAATGGAGAAATGTGTACAGTAAAGTATAGTTAAGAGAAAAAGTACAGAAAGAAAGGTTTTCATGTGGAATGGAAAATTATAACTTTATTTTTCCAACAATACAATACAATTGAACTGGCTTGTAGGTAGAAACATTTGCAATATTGACTTAAAATTGGCCTCTTGTTACATAGGCAGAAAAATGCAATTTTCATATGATCCCGAATTTCAAACCTTTTTTTTTTATCCCAGCAAGCTGTATTGCTAAGGAATACTATTTTCCTTTGATCTGTGTAATCATCAGTGTCACTAGAGCAGGCAATTCCCCAGGTAGCTATTATTGTTGATCAACATTTTATACAGAAAAAAGGGATATTAGCTGTTTATAAAGAGAAATATATATTCGGACAAACATTTATGGCATTACAAGTGATGAATGATGAGCACAACATCCAATCCAAGACAAGAGTACATAGCTTTAAAAAGAACAGCAATTTTGTTGACATTATACCAAACTTAAAGAAGAGTTACAAAATAAAACAAAAAAAATCAAAGAAAATAAATGAAGGAAAATGAAAATCAAATTGGTGAAATGCAGCCTTGAGTTTTTCATAACCAGCAAATGATTATTAAAAACTCCCATTTTGAGGAATTGAAATTCACTCCTCCCTCCCCTCACCTTTCCTAGCAAAATTGCTGTTGCATTATGAAATAATACAAGCATTTCGACTACTCAAAACAATGTAAAAAATGCTTGGAGAGTTAGTTGTATGAACTATAAAAAGATTGGGCCTGTAGAGAGGTTTCTGGAGAGAACAAAATAACCAATATTGCAGAAACCTTGATGAAGTGCTGGAGTGTACTTATATGAATGTCAAGAAGTGATGTATAAATGGAGTGTTTGTATGCATGCTATGTGTGACCAGTATAAATGGAAGTGTGTGTTTATATATAGTTGGCAGTGTGTCAGTGATGAAGAAAGCATGAAAATAGAGAAGATATTTCACACAACTCTTATCTTTAAATTCACATAGCTTTACAAGTGTTTACTTCCATATTAACTAAATGTTTAAAAACATAAAAGTTTTTTTTTTTTTTGGAGCGGGGGTNTAAATGTTTTTTTTTTTTTTGGAGCGGGGGTAGGAGGTGGTGGGAGAATCATTGGCTTGAATCAGTCCACTGCTGGATAAAACTTCTTCAATGAATGTTTAATTTAATTTCATTATACGAGGTGCAATGACAATAAAGTAAGTAAGTTTTTCAACATCCCTGTCAAGGACTGAGGGGCAGGGACTGACCTAAAGTTATCCAATTGCTTTTCTACCTAAGGAAGGAATAGATCCTTCCCACTCCTAGTTAATCAGGTTTCTTGTCCTTCTGGGAAGGGAAGGGAAGGGAGAGGAGGAGGGATTCCTCGCTTGCCTTGATCTTCAAAGATTCCATTCCTGCACTGAACTGATATGATGGGGTAAAAGAACTCTAGGGCAAGCTGCCCAATGTGTCAGTGATTTGAAGGCAATAGAGAAAGGTTGCATGGCCTGATCTGAGCATAGAAAAATAGGAAAATGTTACAGTGTTTTCTACTGTGAAGAAGTGGTGGTGGGGAGAATGTACAGTATATTTATGCCCAGTGATGGGATTCAAATAATTTAACAACTGGTTCTGTGCCTGAATGATTTCTTCCAATAACCAATTCACCAAATTGATCAACAAGTTAAGAACCGGTTCTCCCAAACTTGTGCGAATTGGTTGAATCCCACCACTGTTTATGCCCAGACCTGAGCAGGTCGGATAAGGCACTTCTGACAGACTGTTTCTCTGCTCAGTCATAGAATCTGGCCACAAAAGGCAAGCTCTGATGTTTGATGTTTGTGTGAGCTTTATAGACTTGAAAACATGTAAATATTCCCATGCTCATGGCATCCTTATGTCTGAAGAGCATATGGAAGCAATTCAAAAAGCCAAATCAATATTAGATACAGAAGGATTGGAGGCAGAGATCCTGGATATCTGGAAGTATCCATGATCTCTGGTGGTCCAACTATTGTAAACCATTACTGTATGAATAGGATTAATCTGTGAGAGATAAATGATCAACAGGACAGTGTCAGATGTAGAGAAATGAGCATAATTTAGATGGAGTAATACAATAAATTGTTTAGTTTTGATGTCATAACATATGATCAAACTGGAACGTTGTAATGGAATTACAGATTGTGTGATGTTCAACTCACTGGGTCAAGATGCAGCTGTGTTTAGGCTCATCAAAACATATGATATTTTAGTCTGTTCATGTGAAGGCTGATTTCTGTTTTTAATTATGGAGGTCATGACAGTATTTGTTTTCCTATTTCGGAGTTATGCCTTCAAGGTGACTTAACTTGGACCTAACTGTTAGGCCTGGGTGGATTGCAGTGAGATACTTCATCCTGCTAAGGAGCATTATTCTGTCCCAGTAAAATGCTTGTTGGAAGAAATGCCAATTTGTCTTCTATCTACTTTGTTCTGACCAAAATGGACTCTATGCATAAGCAACGCATGTGCCCAGATCATTTTTTGCCAGAAGAAACAAAGCATTGTAACTGCTGCATGATTAAAAACATGATACTGTAGATTTTTGCAAGGTACTTGAAAGGATGCTTTCAATTGTAGATCCATTCTCTGTTGTAATGACAAGGCAGTCGAGTTGTTTGATCATGAACAACTGAATCATGATGATCTTTACTGGAGTATAGGCTTGCATTTATACACATTTTTAGTTATCCTCCATCATTGGTTAACTTTGGTTACTGCTTAACTTTCGTTACTGTTCAGCACAGTAATCCATACAATTAATTATCTCTAGTTAAAGTCTAACATATGTTTACTTCCCCTCTCTAATCCTCCTTTAGATTAGTGACTTTGTTTGCCTGAGTTGTATTTGCTTGGAAACATTCTTTATCTGAGGTTTGCCATCCAAGATTGGAACATTCCTGCAATTACAACTCTACAATTCTCTAAGATCCATTTTAAAAATGCTTGAATTCTTAATATTATCTTAGAAGCCTGAGAACATCGGTCTTTCGGATATAAGCAATGCTATCAAGTAGCTTTTCATGACATCAAGTAGTTTTTCAAGAAAAGGAACTGAGAATAAAATATAATCTTCTTCATTTGTCCACTCCCCCAAACAGCTAATTGGTGTATTTGAAATAAGGAGTCTGTGCAGATTTAAGGCCCCCACATTTCCACTAGGAATCCATTGACACTATGATACCTTTTTGGGGAGTTGGTTTGTAAAGAAATATCATTCATGCTTTCATTCACCACAAAGCTATTTTGTTTTATATAAAGCATGGCTGCTTAAAAGACAACACTACTTTCTAGATGGGTATATATTACTGTGTTTCCATTCATCATCAGGCATCACCATTTTTACAGAAAAATAAACTGATGTTAGGAAACAGCTTCTTTCCCTCTGTTCCTATTGTTGATAGAGTCAGAAAACTCATCTCTAGGAAAAATCTGAATGCATCAAGACATACAACTGCAGTCAAGGCATTTGTTCTGCAGCATTGATTTTGTGTGCCACATTTGGGAACTGGGTGGATTTTTCAATCTGTCAGTGCATTTCCTAGAGTGACTTAGCTGTTCCTAGTGATCCACAGTGGCTGGGATGCTTATCTGGGCTGTCGATTAAGCCTCCTGGAGAGCTAGACTACAAGGGACTGCAAAGGTTGTTTGGGGGAAATGCCTGGGCTGAGGACACCATAGGCAGTGGACATGCTGACTGCCTGTCATTTTTGTGTACTATTTTGGCAATGGCATTTTTGGACTGGTCAGGCTAGTTTTGGGGCATTTGAAGTTGAAGGGCTATAGGAAGAAGAGCCCCCATTTCCTGCACTGCCATTTCCATTGCTGGTTATTGATGCAGGGTGTCTGAAAGGGCATTGATGGGCAATGATAGGGCAGAAGTAGTAGTAGTGGTACACAATTAATTACTGTGAATCCTCTTCTTCTGTGGTGGCTAGTTGGCCTTCTGTCCTATGGCCCAGGAAGAAATGCTGTCGCTCTTCTCAACAGTTCAGGAATTGAGAACTGGACTGAAGGTTAAACTTTTGCTGAAATATGAGACTGAAGAATAATTGAAGGAATGTATGATAAAATGGGATAAAAGTTGACTATAATACACAGATAGACAAATGGGAAAACATGTGGTTGAAAGGATTGAAATCTACATTATGTTCTTGCCTTAAAGAAAATGTATACAAGAAGATACATCACTGGCATTGTCACCAGAGAAATTGTATAGAATACATAAAGTTTCTCTGAACCTTTCTGGAAATGGAAGCAACATGTAGGGAGATTGTATCATGTAAAAAAAAATCCAAATCATTTTGGAGAACTGGACTGTGAATCTCCTGTTATGGCCACAGTAATCTCCTTTCTTCCCTTCCTCTGGGGAGAACCAGAGATGAATTTGTGGGGTGCATGGCATGGAAACCCCCACCAGTTGATGGAAGCTTCAGAGAAGGGAGTTCTTAGATGTGAATGGGAGTAAATATGTTCACCTCTGCCTCTGCAGGTGAGAGTCATTGGAGGAATTGATGAGAGTAAGTAGGGGAGACTACTTACTGGACTGAAGACACCATAGGAAATGGACATGCTGACTGACTGCCTCTGCTGGTGGGTGCTTATCATATGTATGAGTGAGGTGAGGAAATTTCTGGGTACTTTGATGATGCTAATTGATGGTGTAGGAGATAACCAGACTGAGCCTGAGGGTGGGGTCAAACACATCATTAGTTTTGAGTCTCCACACTCTTGTAAGTGAACTAAGTCCAACCTTCTTTGAAGTCCTTTGTGTCTTATCTGACATCATTTTGCCTTAACTGTTGGTAGTTCAGATTCTTGTACAAAGATAGCATGAAATAAACTCCTACCACAATATATTTGAATTGTATCATGGCTCCTGACCTCTTGCACCTGACATGGTACCTCAGGATGTCTGGGTGAGGACAGCAGGTTGCTTCTGGGTCTGGAAATCGAGGTGATGTGTCATGGGGATGGGGCTACTGAAATTGATACTGCTCTTTTGTAAGGTCCTGGGGATCCATTGTTGAGAGTCCATTTTTATTTTCCTTTCACCCAGGGTTACTAGTTTGGTTTTATATTATTTATTATTGCAGCTTTTGGATTTATATCTGTTTTTATTGGATGTCTTATTTATTGTTGTGTGCTGCCAAGAGTGCCCTTTGGGGAGGGTACATGGAAAGCTACATAAATTTGATTAATATATAAATAAAAAATAAAGTAAGTTTATACTTACAGTAAATGTATAGACAGAATAGAAGGAAAATAAAACCTGTCATAATATAGAAAACAACAGCATATCCCATATTAGGAAAGATCTGTACAAAAGCATTCCCCAGGCAATCAAGTCAGTTTATGAAATAAGTTTTCACAGAAAAGAAAAAAAAATGATCATGAGGATCCAATGAAGATATTAGTTGCACAGTCTGTGAGATAAGACTGTTATGAATTTTTTAACTACTTTCTTAAACTGCAGTTTTGTACTTAAGCCTTCCTTGTATTGGAACATTATCTTGTCAAACAATTAGAAGTGAAGAACAAGGCTAATAAAAAGGAAAGGAAATTTAGAAATGAGGAAGATTCAGAAGAATTCATTTTGAACTCACAGCACCAGAATATATTTTCTTACAAAAAAATACACTAAACGTCTGTAAGAATAGGTAAAGTGGTTTGCTAAATACTAGACATTACAATCACATCTTATGAAGGAAGACTAATGTTGTTGAAGAAAAGGAAGCAGAAAATCTTTTAAAAAAACCATTTTCCATTGTTCATTCAGGTTTTTGTTTAAAAAATCCACATATTTTTACTCAGGGATTAGGGGTGCTTAGCACTGTAATCAGATTACTATTTTAAAAGATTGCCCAATTCTCCAAATAAGCAAGAGAAGCTGCCAAAGAGCAACAAGTAATTGGAAACTTGTGATTTCTTGCTATGAATCTTCTGTATGTATATTATTCCTTTGGTGTGTCTCACAATTAATACTATTGCACCTACTTGCTGCCGAAGGTGTACATTATTTTTCAGTTAGCCATACCTTTATATCTCTTTTTCAAATTTGACAACTTTTAGGAAATGTGGATTTCATCTTCCAGCATGCTGGTTGGGGAATTCTGGGAGATGAATTCCAGGTGTTGTATAGTTGCCAAGTTTGAAAAACATTGATCTAACAGAATAGCAGTGTTGAAAGGGACATTGGAGATCTTTTAGTCCAACCCTCTGCTCAAGTAAAAGACCCCATATATTTTCCACAAATGGCTGTCCAATCTGTTCTTTAAAATCTCTACTGATAGAGCACCCACAATCTTTGGAGGCAAGCCATTCCAATGATTAATTGTCCTCACTGTCAAGGAATTTCTCCTTAGTTCTAGGTTGGATCTCTCCTTGATAAGTTTCCACCATTGCTTCTTGTTCTGCTTTCAAATGCTTTGGAGAATTGTTTGGCTCCCTTTTCTTTGTGACAGCCCTTTAGATATTGGAAGACTGCTATCATGTCATCCCCTAATCTTTCTCTTCATTAAATAGACATAACTGCCACCATTCTTCATATGTTCTAGCCTCCAATCCCTTAATCATCTTTGTTGTTCTTCTCGGCACTCTTCCTAGAGTCCTGACATCCTTTTTGTGTTGTGCTGATCAAAATGGGACATAGTATTCCAAGTGTGGCCTAGTCTTATTTAAAAAAATGAAGCCAACAAATGAATATTTGACTCCTATTTCATGTGGTTGTGAAGAAGTAAATTACAGTTCAAAATTCATAGGAAGTCAACTTATAGGAAGTTATTAGGGAAATTTGGAACTTGCTCATTCTACAATATTTCAGTTTGCAAGTGATGGAAATTATATTATGTGGTAATAGCCAGTATAAAGCTAAGAGCACAACTCTATCATTCACATATCAAAGTGTTGGTTTGCAGCACTGCTATTTATCGGGCTGATCTATTTAGAACTATACCAAAATTATTACAAATGGAGAAAAACCATTCATGTTCATTGGGAATAAGTGAAGTCTTTAAGAACAGAAACAATTAGCTAAATCAATAGGCAAAGTGTACTGTGTAATCTTACACAATGTATATAATCCTTAAACCAAGAACATCCTAGAAAGCAGTAGCTGTCAAAAGTCAGAAAAAGGGAGAAGAAATAAGCTTCTTGAAAGGGTTTGAATGGACAGTTCAAATTTCACCCAGGAAGACATGTTGCAATTCTGAAAAACTTAAATATTTTATTTTGCCTCCCTTCACCCCTGGGTATTTTTAAAATTGTTCAATAGCTTGAATTCTCTGGAGATGTCAATAAATGAAAACTGAAATATACAATAAAGCCTAGGATAAAAATATGAACAGAATAACTACAGCTTTTAAAAAGCAAAACATACATGAGAGGAAAATGTTTAGCAAACTAAAACACTCCTGTCTCTCACACAAAAACATACACAAAGAAAAAAGTCCTTCTGATGCGGGAAAGATTTTAAAAAGTTAACAATAGAAAATGATGTCTAAACTACATTAATTGGTTGACTTTTATGCTATCTATTAAATACTAAATACTAATTCACATTTTTCCAATGTCTCAGCTGGATCTAATGCAAGGGAAAACAAATGCCTCAGCCCAGTCTACATCCCAGGAGAACACATTCTATCAATTTAATTATGTAATGTATAAATGTTAAAGAGCATAGGAATATTATCTGGAATATTACATAGATGCTAAACAGTATAGCAAATAAAACAGAGTGTTATGGAACCTCTTAATATAACTTACAACCTTGCCAAGTATATTCAGTCTTTCGGGTCCATCATCCTCTTTAATCTCATGCCTAAAGGATGAGTTTCTGCTTGCAGATCATTGCCTGCCATAAAGAAGCACTTAATCTTTATTCAGTCCAGGATTGATTGTCTGGATCTACTTTCAATTCATGATATTCTTATTAGCCATCTCCAGAACCATTATTCTTCCCCATCTCATTCTTCCTTGAAAGTTCAATCTTCTTAAACTGTACATCACCACTATAAATACTACTTTCTTTACCTATGTCTTAATCTAAGGAAATAACTTGACTTGCTCATAATCAATTCTTAAATTCACTAAGCATGTTGGTTGACATTATCTTCATCATGTTTTTAATATTTCACATTCATCCAGATTTTTCACTTTTCATTTCTGCATTCACAATGAACCCTCCTAGGTTATTTTTACTTTCTGTGAAGAGAGTGATGTCTGCATATCTCAACATGTATCTCAGCTTCAGTTTTTCATTCCAGCTGTCATCTCTTCTAATCCTACCATTCTTGTAATATATTTACTGAATAAGTTAGATTTGAAGACATCCATGCCTCATTCTCTTACCTATCTTGATCCACTGTGTTTTTTTTTCTGATTGACTTCTTACAATTGCTTCTTCTTCACTTTAAGTCTTCTAGAAAAATAACCAGATGTTCTGGCATACCCATTGACTTTAATGTTTTCCACATTTTGGCATGACCTATAAAATCAAAACTCTTGTTACAATCAAAAAAGCAAAGATAAATTTCCTACTTATATTGTTATCTCTGCTGTCCTTATGTTAGCTATTTTATCTCATGTTCTGTTGGATTTTTCTTGAACTTGCCTCTTTATCTGGCATATCTTTTTTCACATATTTCTTTACAAGATCTTCTTTAAAGATCTTAAATAAGCCTTAAAAATTGGAATAGTAACCTGTGCATTCTCTTTGACTCTCCTTGTTTGATATAGGTATAGGCATCAATTTTCAGTCAAATTTTGAGAGGATATATAATTTTGACATATTTATTGATATACTGCTGCTAGCACTTTAACTCTTTTTAATCTTCTGCAATTTTAAAAGTTGCAGGAATATTTTGCCTGTGCCTGCTTCCTTCCACTCCAACAGCTGGTCGAGTGTGTCCAATACCTAATTTGTGATAGGGTCAATCCTTGAATATACACTATTTCTGTCAATGTTTATGTCATTCTATAATCCCATTTGTAAGGGGTTTCAGTGTAGTATTCTCATCTTTCTTTGTGATTTCATTTCCTTACATGATTATTCTTCAATATTCCTTCTTTATACATTTTTCTGGAAGTTCCACAGTTGAGTTAAAATTCCTTTCCTTTTCATTGTTGACATTTTCCATTGTGATTTTTGCTTGGAATTAATGCACTTATTGAAGAACCTTGTCTTCCAGGGCTTTCATCCTCTATCTTTGTTTAGTACCCATGATTACTAATTCTGAAAACAATTTTGATATTTTTCTTCTTTGAAATTTTGGGAAATCATCCTTCTCTGAAGGAATTAGGAAAACAAAATGAATAGATATGCAAAATTATTTTTTTCCTTTTCTGTCATGCCCCTGGCGGAAACTGACTCTAGGGAGAGGAGGAACAGGGAGTGGAAGTGTGGCTCCGGAGGCTGTGGAGGAGGCTGGGGAAGGGCAGAGGCCAGCTGAGCAGTCAAAGGAGGACCCAAGCCCATCACCTTTTCATCTTAGGGCACACAGGGAGGAGAGGATAAGGGGGAATGTGATCTACTCGGGAGGAGTGGGCCTTGATCCTCTTCCTGGGTTGCAGTTGTGACAAATGAATAAGAGAACGGACATGCATACAGGTGAGGGCTGGAAATATCTCTAGTTTATGGTTCCTCTCTGAGTTTGGCATCCTTCCCAGTGTGTGGGAATCTGTTATCTGTGGACATCCTCCAGCCCTTATCTTTCCTGGTTTGTGTTGCTTTTTTCCTCCTTCTTGTAACTGTTTGTGTGGGAGTTTTTTGTCTTCCGTCAAGGATATTTGGAATAAAGTGAAGGAATAAAAAGGGTTTCACCTGTTTTCTGTGACTGTATTTGTTTTGTATCCCACCCTGGGTCATCACATTTTCCACTTGACTAATGGTGAGATGTGAATATATTTAGAAGTAGTTGGAAAAGATGTGCATGATATTTGTCTCATAACAAACCTGTTTTATCTATCTCACTGGTCAAAAGCCAAACAAATGACCTTATTTTAATCTACGCACAGATACAAATCTACCCATTCAGATATAACAGATATTTGGAAGAGCTGTAGGCCAATTTTCCTCCTTTCTTTCATATCTTCCTAGGAGCTTCAGTTCACCCATTTAGCTCAATTTTGTTCATCCATTCAGCATCATTCTTCTTTTTTTTAATCATCTCAATTTTGCTATGCCAGAGAACTGAATCATTTCTGTCAAGTTGAGCTCCTATCTGGGTTTATAATAACAGTTAATTTAGTGCAAACTAAAATGGTAATTGAAATCAGTTTAAATAATTGTTGCAGTGCATTTAAGTAAGAGAAAATATGTTTCACTATGATGGAGGGGGGGAGGCAATTTTATTCAGAGAATATATAACAATTAAGCATAATAGTCCCTCATTTTATTAAATGGAGTTCCCTTGAGATAACACATTAGACTCTGACAATGTGTCAGAATAGTCAAGAATGTGGGGAAATGAGATTTAAGCCTTGATCCTTTATGGACTATATCATATCTGACCTCAGTTCTGAGAGTAACCAGAGATCAATTTTGAGAAATCATTACTGCCTAGGAAGTAAAGCATAGGAGAATTTTAATTTGTACGGAAATATCTCATTCTTTTTCCTATTAAAATGAGAGCACATTTCTACTCTTTTGGACTACTATAACTCCTTGTTGTGTTGGATTTGAGGCCTCTTTCCTCATTCCAAGTTTCATCCATTGATCTCAGAGATAGATGCTTTACAAGATGGGAACCAAGTTTATGCTTTACATTTCTAATTTCTTCCTCCTCCCCCTCTGATGAATTTAAATTACAGCAGAGATCAACAGACACATTTATCTATTATTAAAAACTTAATAAGAGTTCCAGGTCTCTGATGAATAAGATAAGGGGATTCTCAGCAGAAGCTGTGTGATATAGCAGTGGTCATTTATTAAAGATTAACTGAGGAAAGTAACCTGACAGTCTGGTGTTAGACAGAAGGAGAGGGCCACCATAGGCAGTGAAACAGGACAGGAAATAGAACTAAGGGCAGAGAACAGCTTGGATGCATCACACAAGCTTTCTTGTGCTCCTGAGATAACCTTTCTCAGGTAAATTGAAAAATACCATCCTCTTTCTGTCAGGGATGGACTGAAAAATAGAAGAGTTGATGGGGCCTTAGTCTCTTCAAGACTAAGATTCATGGTAAATGCTAGAGGTGGTGGATGGACCCATGGAAGATCCCACCTCACCTCCTTACACATCCTGTCCCCTCCCTCCCCATTTAAATTATAATTGAATTTTTATTGTTAGTATATTCATGGTTTTATTGTTTTTCATATTGTAAGCTATCCAGAGTCAAGATGGGTGTCAAATAAATTTAATAAACAAACAAACAAGGGAATCCTAGTCACCTGTCAAGGAAGTGCTAGAAGCAAACCTTTCTTCAGAAGTGGAATAAATGTGTGGAATTGCTAGAAATTTTTTCACCCTTCTTTCAGAGCAGAACAACCAAGCACAAACAGAAGTACAGTTCTAGAGGCTGAATCTACAACTTGGCTGGGTAAGATCACTCTGGCAGATAAACTAAGCAGCAACATTTAGGTGGAAATGTTTTGCTTCTATATTGTTGAAATATATACTGGGTATATATCAAGACATCTAGTAATTATTGTAAATTAAAATATTGATCATACTTTAACTTAGAACATAAATAACAATATCATTTACATGGGGTGTAAAATTGTAAGCTTCTGAATAGAATTTCCTTATACTTTCTGAAGTGCTGATCACATTAAAAAAAAAACCCTGCATATATTCAGGCACAGAGCACTAGTTGTGTACCTGATGTGTATATTTGAGAATGTATATGTATATTTACCTGAATGTAACTTCAGTGTAAATATGTGATTTTATATTAAAGCAGTCCAGGTATCAGTAAGGGAAGAAGACAATGAAGATAGAATATTGTTCTATTTACATAATATCTAGAGTTGTACATGTTTTTGTACTTCCTTTTTTCATCCCCCTGCCCCTCAACTTTGTACACTTATGCAAACATTGAAAGAAGTCTTCAGTGTCCTTTTGCAGAAACAAAAATAATTATTTGTCTTGCTTAGCTCTTCTAGGGACAACTTTGTTTGTGACTTTTCTCAGCTGGGTAGGATAAAAATATGAGAAAACTTCTGAAACAGGTGAGAACAAGCAAAGTAAGCACTGGTGATCCAGGTGTGCTAAATGGCTCAGGTGCTGGATCGAATTCTTAGCATGCAGAATTGTATCACCCTTTTAGTTCATATATTACATTCTTAATATCTTCTAATAATTCCTCACTATTATCTTAGAACAATTATATGAGGTTCTTAATTGTGGTGATATTTTTGGCAATATTTAATTACCTACATACTTCTTAAGATTGAATGATTCAGACTGACAGAGGACATTGAGTTGTTCATAAGCTTACAGGTGAGGAAATAGTTAAAACAAGTTCCAAAGGAACTTCAAATTCTTTGTTCAAAGGAATGCCACCTTGTTCTCTTCTCATGTTAATGAGATGATTTTTCTACACTTAAAAATACAGCTATTTGTTCTGAACCAAAGGAATCTTATGCAACATGTAGAAAAGAGCCCTTTGAAGCAGGAAAAAAAGAAACCCAACAACCAACTAACTTGAAATACATTGCTTTTCCTTTTGTATCTTCTGCCCTTTTCCCCCTCTGTCATCCTGAATATGTATCTTTAGCAATACTAGCTGTGTTTGGTTGTAAAATGATTTTTCACTTATTTCAATATAACCTTTTGTGCCCTGGGCCATTTCTGCAATTCTATATATTTTTTCATATCATTTGTTTCCATCCTTAACCTCTGGGTTTCAACAGACCCATTAAGTCCTTCATTAAAAGGGAAGAGGGAAATGGAACTTGCAAACAAATTTCAAAAGCTGTTTGATGCCAATCACATCTGTATTTATCTGTTTTTCTCAAAAATATTATTCTTCTATTCAAACTCATTGTAATCTGCTTCATTACACTACAATATTGTACATGAACCAGGAAATTAATCTCTGCATATTCTCACAGGCTAATTTGAAAGAGCAATTTTATGAGGAGTGCAGGAGAGACACAGCAACTTATTATCGAGACTGAGATTGTTCATCCTTCTTTCTTTAAGATGAGAAGCAACAACTCTAGATTGTATCATGTCAATATAGAAGCATTCCAAATATCCAGGATAGTAATTTAGGGTTTAAGTATATGGCTTATTTAAAAAAAGTCTTAAACTTCCATAAACTTTTTATTTTAAATTTTTCTTGATTTTCTTGTATTTTCTTTGTTTAATTGTTGTGTGATTGTTGTGTGCTTCCCCAGAATTGTTGAGAGTTAAATTGCATACAAATTTAATATATTTATTATTAGTCATCTCACTTAATAATATCAATGTGAAAGAGCTGAGGCAGATTTTGTGAAAGTTCCTGATTCTTATGCAAGAGAGTGACATTTGGTCTGCTGTAGACAGCAGAATGCTTTGAGGCAAGCAAAAGATCAGCCAAAAGTTCAATAATTTGAAAAGACAGGAAGGAAGGGCCAGATTTTGAACTCTGGAGTGAGATAAATCTACTGCAGTACAGGTCTCTTGAAGATTGTGAGGGGAGCCGAATGTCAATCATGTGTGGCTTCCTAATTCTTTGTAGTGGACCAGCTGATCTAAGCTCTAAATTATCTGGAAACATGGACCTGAGAGATACAGTCAGAGTTTATAGTCATGCCTTTGAAACAATGGTTGCAATGATTCTTCAGAACTTAAGAGAGAAACTTGGTTACCTTAACTGGAGATTGGGAGGACTGAAACTGGGTTCCTGTGCATGGAGGGCTCACTAAGCAAACTTGTTTCCTATTCAAGATGACCATAAATGAAATTAGTCCAAGAATATTGTCCTCAATGAGGAATTTTTCCACTAGGTTTCAAGAATGAGCATTATGGTTCTGATATATCAAATTGTAGACTGTGCTGGAGATGCAGCACTGTAAAAAACTGTAATTTATATGGCTGTGCTATAAGCTAATAAATGTGTTTGGTAAACTATCATTACATACACTAATAAAAATGAATTATTTCTCCATAATTACAGCTGATTTTTATAATTACCATATCTGAATAGTAGTTTTTCATTAAAGAACATACATAAACACATCAGAATGAAGAAATCATGTTGTATACTTTCCTTCATCTGTTGCAATTGTAGAACTAGGCTGAGGGATAAAATCTGAGTCGGTCCTAACTTTGAGGAAGGAGCAGGGGTGGGAGTCTACAGGTCTGCACCTATTCTTGAGAACCAGTTGTTAACATTCTAAGCACTTTGGATAACCCGTTGTTAGAAAAAAATACTGGTCTAATCCTGTAAGGAAGGAAGGAAGGAAACATTCTGGTGTTGCTTACAGAAACTGCCTCTTCATTAACCCTATAACATTCTTGGCAGGACTAGACTTCCTGTCTCTGGAGGGTTTTTTTCCTCCTTTCCTGGTACTTTGCTTGTGTCGAGTGACCATTCAAAGTTACAATGGCACTGAAAAATGTGATTTATGACCATTTATCACACTTACGACTGTTGCAGCATCCCCACAGTCATGAGAGGCCAGGCAAGGAGATGCATATCTCAATGTAAGTGATGCTGAGTTGGCCACACCCAGCCAGTCACATGTCCACCAAGCCATGCCCACCAACTAAGCCACACCCACAGAACTGGTTGTTAAAAATTTTGAATCCCACCCCTGGGAAGGAGGGGGGATTTAGATTTCAGACTGGAATGTTTATGTACAGAAACCAAATAAATTTGAATTTCTGAGAACAATGAGACTCCCTGCTAGTTCCTCTGTAAGTAGATCTGTAAACAAATAGCAATTTTATCAGGAAAAAAGATCTTTAAGAAACCTGATTCCAGTTTGTATAATGCAAGGAGATTCCTTTTTGTGTTGGTTGAAAGCAAATCTTGTTGAGCTGATTTCCGCATATCCCTAGACTCTTTTAGCTCAACTGAGCTCAACTGAGCATTGCCAGAGAAGAAGAAAAAAAAGAATTCTGAAATGTTAAATTGGAATTTTCATTCACAGACATTTTGAGGTGAAACAGCAATTAGAGGCAGTGTGTAACACATGCAATTTTCAGGAAAAAAAGTTTTTTTTATTTTTATTTATTTATTTATTTTTGTCAATTGCTTACAAGATAAGTTATGAATACATGGATAAATATAAGAAAAATAACAAATAAAAGAAAACAATAGAACAGGAACGGTAGGCACGTTGGTATGCTTATGCACGCCCCTACAGACCTCTTAGGAAAGGGGTGAGGTCAATGGTAGACAGTCTAAGGTTAAAGTTTTTGGGGTTTGGATGAAGAAACACAGAGTCAGGTAGAGTATTCCAGACATTGACCACTCTGTTGCTGAAGTCGTATTTCCTGCAATCAAGTTTGTGCGATTAACCTTGAATTTGTGTCTATTGTTCGCTCTTGTGTTGTTATGGTTGAAGTGAACTACTCATAGACAGGTCGGACATTGCAATGTATTATTTTACATACTACACTTAGATCGTACCGAAGGTGGCATAGTTCTAGGTTGTCTAGGTCTAGATTTCGAGTCTGGTGACATAAGGTATTCTGAAATGAGTAGAGGAGTGGAGAACTCTTCTGGGAAATATTTCTGGACTTTCTCAACTGTGTTAATATTAGATACGTAATGTGGGTTCCAGACTGATGAGCTGTATTCAAGTATTGGTCTAGCAAATGTTTTGTATGCTTCAGTAGTAGTATAAATATTTACCAGAGAAAAAGCTACATAAGCATTAGACTGATGTTAACAACTCTTTAATGGCCTTTTTGGTGATGTAGTTACGTGGGCTCTAGCCTAGATCATTAGAGATGAATATTCCAAGGGTCCTTTATTGAGCTTGGATCATCAACAAGGTCTTCGCTATTCAGCTTGTATTTTTCTGATTTTTTTTGCCAATATGTAAGACAGAGCATTTATTTGTTGAGATTTGAAGTTGCAGTTTGTTTTGACCATTCTGATAACATAGTTCAGGTCTTTTTGAAGGGTAGTAGTATTGTCGTGTGGTGTTGAATAGCCTTTACATCATCAGCAAAGAGAACACAATTGCTCTTGACATGATCACAGAAGTCATTTATGTTAAGGATGAAAAGAGCTGTGTCCTAGAACAATGCTTTGGGGGACACCACTGTTGACAGGTATAGAATTTGATAGGATGCCCCAATTTTACCATTTGTTGTCTGTTTGACAGGAATGCTTTGTCCAGTTATGCAGGTGTCCAGAGATTACTGTAAGATTTTCAGTTTTAGGAGTAGTTTGTCATGTACCACTGAATCAAAGGCTTTACAGAATTCTACGTTAGATTGCGTCTATTGCTTTGCCCTGATCGAGTTGTGTAGTCCATATGATTTTGCAGTGTAAGAGTTGCAGATTACATGATAGTTTTTTCTGAAACCAAATATTTTATTGAGAGTAGGTTGTTTGTTTTCTAAGTGGAGGATGATGGATTGGTTAATGATTGATTCCATGACTTTATAGGTGATGTAGCATTAAGAGATTGGTCTGTAATTTCAACTACGGCTGGGTCTCCCTTCTGAAGAAGATGGGATGACTTTTGGCTTGTGACCATAGTTTGGCCAGGAGCTGGTCCTGAAAGATTTTTCAAAGATGATGCTTTGAGGTTCTGCTATGGCAGTAGTAGCTTTTTTAAGAAGTAGGCACATATTCCGTTCGGTCCGCAATAGATAGGGATGGTTTTGGATTGCATAGTGGTTTTTCGACATTGTCTTCTGTAAAATTAATATGTATTAGATCATTGTAGTTGTCTATGGTTCGAGGTAGGAAATACTGGGCATGATCCATTGCTGTTTACAAATACTGAGCCGAAGAATTGTTAAAGAGGTTGGCTTTAATAGTGTTGTCATTGCAGTCTTTACCATTAGGTCCTTTCAGGTGGGATGGCCTGGTCTTTTAGTTTGTTGCTTACAAAATTGTAGAAAGCGCGGGTGGAATCAGTGCGTGGAAGGTTTTCTTCTTGTTTAATGGATAATTGTTGCATTCAGTTTTTATCTGCTGGCATAAATTTTGTATCGCACTTTTGAAATTGGTAACGTGACCAGATTTATTTTTCCACCAAAGTGATTTCTTTTTGGATTGAATCTTCCTTATTGTTATGGTAATTTGTTTTTTTCTGGTTTTGAGAGTTGTTAATGGTACATATAGTTTGATGACTCTTTTAACTTCAAGTAAAAATATGTTGTAATGGTCTTCTACAGTATTGCATCCACTGAATAGAAATTGCCAATCAAGGGATGAGAGATCGTTGTTTATAAGATCATAGTTGCCTTTTTTGAAGTTATAATTGGGAATTCCGTCATTGTGATGATTTTTGTGTGGACGTATGTTGAGACAAAAGTCTATCATGTTGTGGTCACTATTGGGGAAAGGGTTCTTTAACTTTGTATTCCATAAATTGAATTCAAACTATTGCAGAAGATGAGATCAAGGCAGTTGTTAAGTCTAGTATTGTTGGTTGCTAGTTGTTCTAGTCCCAGATTTGTTACTGCATTGTGGAAGGTTGCATGTGTGGGTTCAGTTGTACGTTTGTTAAGGGTCCAGTTAATATGAGGTAGATTAAAGTCACCAAGAAAGATAAAAGTGTGTGGGCAGGATGCTGCCCATCTCAGTAGTGTATTTAGCTTGTTTGCATGTTCAGTGTCATAATCAAGGGCTCTGTAAGAACCAAAATGTGATATTTAAGGACAGTTCACGATGGTTTCAGGAATAGCAAGCTCCTGGGTAAGTTGGATGTTGCCCTAGAATGGAGCATCTTGCTACGGCCAGTTTGATCTGTGCACAGGTAGAGATTTTATTGGGAAAAAAAAGATCTTTAAGATTCCTGATTTCAATTTGAACAATGCAAGGAATCATTTTTTTCATTTTGTGTTGGTTGAAAGCAAATCTTGCAATTTTCAGGGAAAAAGTTGCCCTGGAATAGGACAACTTGCCAGGCCAGTTTGAGGACTGTTTTAAATATTATTGAATATTTACAATATCATAATGAGAAACAGGCTGCAGGACAACTTGCCATGGGACAATTCCACAATTTTATTTAATTATTTAAAATGATTAAAAATATTTTAATTTTTGTCATTCATATTTCATTTTATTCTTCCTTTTGCATCCTTTCTTTAATTATTCTATTCCACTGTTTATTTGATATTGCATAACTTTTCTCCAGCAGCTAGACGGTGAGTTGGTCATGATCAGTGGGCTGTGGCGAGTTGCCCTTGATCCAATATCCCCAGCTATAGTGTTTGAAAAAGATCACCCTTTGGATTGCCTTCTGAATCACTTTCTTACAAGAACACAAAGACATCTTTCAGAAAACAGAGTCCTTGTGTCTAAAAAGACTCAGGAAGACAATTCTTTAAACTGATTTTTGTTCCTCACTTTGCTAAATAAAATGTTTCTGGTGCATTCTCCAACACGCCAGAGAAGTTTTTGAAATTGAAGAGACTATAAGAGGACAGCATTATCACTAATCCCTTATTCTGAGGGAACATGAAACTCATTATGGTCTCTTCAGATCCAACCCTGATTATTGTTTAGATTATTAACATGATGCTCAATCCATTTCATCAGAATAAAAACAAATCAGGAGACAATTCTTTGTTATGGCATTATGAAAACCATCAGAAAAGAGGAATAAAATTAGCAGCTCATTGCTTGCCAGAACACTGCAGTGTCTGGAACTTATCATTTTTTTTCCCAACAGATGGCAAGACCATACCAATTATCTTTGAAGATAATATATATGTGATAGCATCCCATATTGTCTCCTTCAGCAAGAACAAAAGTGATGAAAAGCAAATTACAGGACTTTTCACTCTGGACTTTTGTGAGTCAGAATTTGGTATTCAAAATGGCACCCCTATTTATGGCTTTGATTTGCTCTGCTTTGAAGTGTTCACTTTCCTGATTGCTGTTCCTGGGACAGCAAAAGTAACAAAAGTTACATTAAGGAAGGAATATTTATTTATTTTTTAAATGAGCAATGTCATATTTGAAGCACCTACTTTCACATGTGCATCTTGTTCAAAATCATCAGTGCGTGTAAAAATAAACCTTTAATTTAATAATTTTTTTTTACATTTTTGGCATAGAAAACACACAGTACTTCGCTTAAATCATCCCCACAGAAAGGAAATTATGCATCATTATTCTCAAATGAACATAATTACTTTGTTTCCAAATAAATTACTCGGCTTTCTTTCTTTCTTTCTTTCTTTCTTTCTTTCTTTCTTTCTTTCAAAGAAAGAAAGAAAGAAAGTCTCTCTCTCTCTCTCTCTCTTTTTCTCTCTGTATTTCGTATTTCTGTTTTTGTCTTTCTGTCATCTCTGATTTATAATGTCATGTAAATTAATCAATTTTCATAAATTATTTTATAGATTTGTCCAGCAGAAATGTATTTAGTTATCTGGCATTATCCCATCTGTGAAATTTTGTTGAAGAAAGATCACTAAATCTCTTTGCTATGTATCTCTCCCACAAAAAACAAAATAAAAAACAAAACCAAGGGAAAGCTTAAAACAAAACAAATGGAACCCTATCAGCAATTCGCTAAGATATAGATTCCAGAATTACTGATAAAACAACATCAAGATCAGTGGTGAAATGTTACTGGTTCGGACTGGTTCAACTGAATCGGTAGTTTAAAAAAAAAAAAAAGCTCTGACAATCAGCTGAAAGGAGAAAGAAGACAAAAGCTCAGGATCGGTCCTCCTACCCACCCCTGTGCTTTTCTGTTGTTTATCCTCTCAGCTGATTGGTACAGCAGAGCCTCAAATGGTGTTGGGAAAGCTGCACATGCGCACACATGCGAAGTGCCCATTCACCAGACCGGTAGGGAAGCTGGTAGAATTTCCACCACTGATCAAGTTGAATCTAACTTGTACTCAGATAGATGGATAGATAGATAGATAGATAGATAGATAGATAGATAGATAGATAGATAGATAGATAGATAGATAGATAGATAGATGCCTTCAAGACTTCTTGGCCTTGAGCCTTCTTGGTTTTTTGGCAAGATTTTAAATGGCAAGATTTTAAAATTAGTTTGCCATTGCCTACTTCCTAGAGCTAAGAAAGTGACAGGCCAAGGTCACCCAGCTGACTTTGTGCCAAAGGAAGGACTAGAACTCACAGGCTCTTTGTTTCTAGCTTAATGCCTTAAATGCTACATCAAACTCTTTTTAAGATTAGGTTTTATATACATCGTATATTTTTTTTTGTATTGTTCCTAGAACGTTACTCTTAATGGTAATATTTAAATAACATAATAAATCAAATTGGATATAAAGAAAGTAAGTACCCCCAAAGGGTTAATGTCAGAAAAGGTTTGTGGTTACTAACTCAATCTTTACCTAGTCTTGCACCACACAAATGTTTTTCATGTTTCCTGCATTTCCTCTCTCTCCTACAGACAAATGTTCACCCAATGTAGAAAGTGTGAACATCTATTCAATGGTACACAGTTAAGCCTTCTGAGTGGGTCTGGAGATGTCAAATAAAATGAAAGGAAGATAATGCACAAGAAACACAAAGCCTACTTTAAGAAAAGAAATCAACAGTCAGCATTCTGTTTATCATTGTTTTAACTGGCATACTACCAGTATTTAATTAACAATGCAATAATGATGCAAATGCTGCCTTTAAAGAAATTGTAGAAACATGCTTTGAGTGCTACACAAAAGATTGATACAAAAATAATTAAAATATAGAGTAATAAAATGGTTCCAAATGAAAGGATTACCTTGATGCTTTCTTGACAAACTATTTTTGTGTTAAATTTATATTTTACTGACAAAGAAACAAAGGGAGACTAGTATAGATCTATTTCAAACTGTTTAGCTCTCATCAGCTAGCCATACCCTTCTGGGATTCAAACCCAGGCTGCTTACATATTAGATAGATGTATTAGTTACAGGTTTTCCTTATTTTGTTGGCTACACCAGGGGAGAGATTGTTTTTTCTCCAGTGGGACTGGTCTATCAGGGCAAATTGGTCTACCCAATTATGGGATGGAGCATATTGCTTCTGAATTATGAATTTCCAGACTACTTTGACAAAGTTCTCTATTTATATATCTTTAGAATTGTATCACTATAGTATCAACACAGCTAGAACGTCAAGACATAAAGATTCAGCCTCAGGATGGTGATACACTGTTGAGCATTTCTTGATCTTCCCCATCTCAGTTCAACATCAGCAGAAATTTAAGAATTATTTCAATCATTTGTCCCACTTTTCCACTTCAGTAAACTTAGTTGAAGGCTGATTGATTAGTCTGTAACTGAAATATCAATTCTCATTAGGGTTATATTTTAAGATCATCCTCCCTGCTCATATAATCCCACTGCTGCTTGCTCTCTCTTCTATAATTTAATTCCTACACATATGTTAGGAAGGAAGCAATAAGAATTTGATAAGAAAGGAATAATCATTATTCATTTCTTATCAAAGTTTGCTGGGTATCTCTAGAGCATCATAGGCCAAGGGCTATCCATGTCAGCTCTAATTGTCTAAAACAAATAGCAAGTTGTTTTCTCTATATATTTTGTCTGCCATATATGTTTAGGTGATCGGAAACAATAAATATTAATTACTAAAAATAATCAAGCCAAAATTGGGGTGCCAAATCATTATCTCCACCATATGAATAGAGATCTTTGGTTCTGTTTCCCAATTTATCTTTGAATTTTCTCTCTTTGTATATGTCTGATTTCTGAGAGAGAGCTGTCCACTTTTAAAAAGTAACCATGGTTCCTTCACAGAAGAAATTTTAATTCTTATCAAAGAATTTTGGGAGAACAATTTATGTCCAAGTTCTGCTTAGTACCCTTGGCCATTCTGAGAGTGAATGTGGGTTGAGTGTAAAATGCATTTTATTTTATAATATTTTATCTTCTAGACATTGCATATACTAATACATTTGACATGACCTAGTTTTCAGCAAGCAATCAGATGAAATGGAGGAGACCACTCTAAAATATTGCTGCTTCACAGAATGCCCTATCCTGGAAACCTCAGGGGTGGGATTCTACCAGTTCTGACTGAGAACCAATGGTTAGAAGCAATCTCCTTTTGCTTTTTCCCATCCTACATTCTTGCCAGTACACCTAGACTTCCTGTCTCTGGGGCTTCTGGGGCTTGACTTTCTTAAAGGGGAAGGGATGTTTTAAGATTTTTACACTGCTGTTAGGAGAAAATACTTCTCTGGACAATCAGCTTTTTGTCGAAATAATTAAATAATTAAGAAAATCTTTTAGTGACAGGGAACCAAGTTGAGTGACATTCAACAAGGCTTCTTGGCGAGCCAGAAAGATTGACGTTCAAATGTGAGTTTACATACCCTTTCTGAGCTTTGGTCTAAAACTTGGTGAAGGTTAATTCTGTGCTTGGTGATGTTTAATCCTGTGTTTATTGATGGGATAATTTTCCCTATTCAGCTTCTACAATCAACAGCTGCTCTTGTGATTTAATTATTTGTATTGTGTTTGAATTTTTTCCTACCTCATGGTTTCTTTTTCTATCTGAGGATGGGCTCTTCCTTGATTTCTTTAGTGATATCTGGCACTGTCCTTTAGGGGTGTACTTCCAAGAGGCAGGATGCAAGGTTGGCACTAATTTTTTTACTGCCTTTCTGGGGGCTTGTAAACTTTTCTTAAATCTGGATGATTTCCTTAAGATATCTTGTGAGATGAGCGAGACCAGCTGGTATCTTCATGTGGTGCAAATGGATCTGAGGACTGCTTCTCCTGGATGTGCTCTTTCTGGAGAGCTTAAATGACCTCTCTGCTAAAGGGTTTCATTTTATGAGCAAGAGTTGGATGCTGACAGTTATCACTGCATTTTATCTATTTTAATTCCTCAAGGTCTCTGGCACCCTGCCTGATTTGTAACTCTGGCTTGCAGGTATTTTTAATCTAATGATTGGTATTTAGGGCAGCTTTTTGCAAGCAAAGAAGCTTTTTGTATTTTTGTACAGGTAATCCTTGGCTTACAACAGTTCATTTAGTTACAATTGCACTGAAAAAAATGATTAATGACCATTTTTCACACTTATGACCATTGCAGCATCCCCACTGTCATGAGAGGCCAGGTGCAGAGAAGCGCACCTTGACATGAGTGATGTGAAGTTGGCCACGCCCACCTAGTCACATGACCACCAATCTATACCCACAGAATCAGTTTAAAAAATTGAATCCCACCCCTGGGAAACTTGCAACATTCAGATCCACAAAACTTCCTGGCACTAGGAGGTCAAGACCTCAACCACACTGCTCATTAATTAATTAATGTATTAATTAATTAATTAAATACTTGCTGTGGGTTTTATTGTATCTTCAGTTAATATTTTTGTAATTTATACTGTTCTGTTATTGACTTTTCTTGATTTCTTGCTTTATTTTCAGTATTGCAAGCCACTAAAGCAGTAAATTGGGGGGGAGGGGGTTTAAAAACCAGCCTCTAATTTTGATAAATTAAAGCAAAGATGAATTATTGTATTTCACAGAAGTTCATCTGACTTAGAAAACTAAGTTTTCTAGAACTAACATAACAAAAAGAACATTTTTATTTCTTTGTAATAAAGAAAAAGATGGCTTTTTTCCAAGTATGGGTTTATGAAGAAAATAATACATTTTTCTTTTAAATTAAAAAAAAGATAGAATGTTACATTAAATAATCCTGAACCTTTTAAAGTTATAACATGCTAGATGCCTTACCTGTCTATTATTCCCAGAATCCACAATGCAACTTGCTTGAAATGCAATTAGTGAGGAAAGTTCAAAAAGAAACCTTGACAATTCTGCTCAATGGAAATATATATTACTATTATAGTGGTCTGAGAATGTCATGATTTTTCCTCTGGGGCTAAGAATTATACTTTAGCATCCTGATAGATCATAGATAGTAGGTTATTATAAAATGCTGACAGATAAGGCCGTGATTTGTGAAAGTTGTATATGAATTTTACCTTTAATTTCTGTTAACATTTGACAGAGTGTCATGACGTGGAAAACCCAAATGTTCCTTGAAATGCAGCATGAGGCTGACTACCTTGCATACATTTCTCATTTATGGATAACTCTCATAGACCTACTGACACAAAGCTTCAAAACGAATATTTCATCAAAAACTAAATGGAAAGATATATAATCTTTCATTTCATAAAAAAATCTCTGTGCACACACACAAACCTACAAAAGTGCTAGGAAATTAAGTTAGGCAAATGTTTGTTTTAACTGAAAGAAGAAAAAATATTATCTGTTCTCTCTGGGCATTATATTTAATATACCTAAAAAGGAATGACTGAGAATAATAATAATGGCCCAAGGTGATCACGCTGACAACAGGAATTTTCCTGAAAACCATTCTTCAAATTCTCAATGAGTCATAAAATGTTGCATCTTTGGAGATTCCCCCTTCCTCACTTTGACCCACTTTTTTTCCGAGATATTTGGCAAGATCCCAGATCAAACAATGAGTGAGCTATGAATTTGGGAGGTCTCCTTGGATAAGCCTTTTTCCAAGTCTCACTTTCTGAGTTGCTTTTCTTCCTCTGGGCAAGAAGGAATCCAGGTGCACCATAACAGGGCACGAAAGATGTTTGACATGTTTATGGTGGTGGGGGCATGCAAGAAGAATCATGTTTTCATTCTGATTTGTTTGTCTAGGAAATTCAAAGGAATGCTTCCCTTTTATATTTGCATTCTTGGATCTGAACTCTCTATCTGCAGACTGGAGACTTTAAATACAGTAAAATACAGCTACATGTGAACGAAGCTTTCTCAGAATATTATAAAACAAAAATGGGGGATCTGGAAGTAGGCTTAACTTTGAATGATACCTATCCCACTCCATCAAATCCTAGCCCTTAAATCGTTCCAGGCCACCAGTGATGACAGCTAATATATCTACAAGATACCTGGATCTTTTCTTATAATGAATCAGGCAACAAGATTATTGGAGTTATTCTGATGGAATCTAGAATTACAGTTTCAGAAATGACTGCCCCACAGATTCTATGACCTTGACTTAATCCCCAATATTCACCTTCATGGTTAGAGGCTGACTGTGAACCTTGAATTGTCTTCAAACCATACTTTAAACTGTAAGAAGTTGTAGCAAAAACTGTTTAAAAAGAATCCCTTGTTTAAGTGAGTGGGGGGAGCAGGGTGCTGGCAGCCACAAAGTTTGTATCATGGCCTCATCAGAGCCACTTCAGAGGAGAAGGAGTGGAAACCGGGACCATCTGACAGGGATGACACGTCTTGATTGGCATGTCTATGGAGATTTTCAGTCATCCAGGTAATGGTTGTCCGAAAGGTGCTTTTTCAAGAGGCAACTGTGCTTTCTGGCTCAGAGCTGAAGAAGCTTCTTGGATGAGAAGCAAAACATCTTCAAAGAAAAACCAGAAAGTCCAGTTGCCTCTTGAAAAGGCATCTTTGGGTCTTCCTTGGTATGTTTGGAGAGGCCAGGAACTGAGAATGGTGCTATTCCAGGCCTCTCAGGCATTGGGGGAGGTAGTCAACTGGATGGAGAGCTGCCTGCTCTCACAGGCAGAGGGGAGGATCAGCTGCTGACAGGCAGTGGTGCTGATAGGCAGCAGATCCCTTCTGATGAGGAACAGCTGCCTCCCCCCATTTGCTCCAAGGGCACAGAGAGTAGACAAGCCCAGAGAAAGGCTGCAAGGCTATTCGGGAGAAGGTTATCCCATCCCTTCTCACAAGGAACATCTGGAGTGGCTTGATTTAAGGAGAAGCTGTGGGGAGTTAGTCTTTGCTGGGAACAATTGTTTAATTTGGCTTCTACTCCCCTGGTTTTGACTTGTGCCTTTTGCCTTGCCTTGCTGACTACTTTTTGCCTTTTGCTTTGCCTAGCCTTGAAGACTGCCTTCTGATTTTTGTCTTGTACCTTGCCTTTTCCTTGAGGATTGTTTTTTTGCCTTTTGCCTTGCCTTGCCTTGAAAACAGCCTTTTGCCTTGTATCTTGTCTTTGCCCTTTGGACTGCCTTTTGTCTTATGCTTTGAGTTTGCCTTGTGGACTACAGTTTACCTCATGGACTCACTTAGACGGGTGGACTGGACTTAAGACCCTGGACCTTGCCCTGTGAGAGTGCTTGACCACCAGGTTGTAATAGTTGGTAGGCAACCAATAAGGGAGGATCTGAATGGAGGTGAGGAAAGATAATAAAGGCATTAGTCTAAAATGATGGCAGCCTAGGTATCTATTGTGAAACACAATGATGCCAAAAGTTCATTGTGATGTAATAACCAAAGGTCATATTTGCATTATTACATCTCATATGGGGCAGAATTTGTACCACAATTTCTTCATTTTCCCTCCCTACACTCAAAGCAGCAATATCTGAACAAAAAAGTATACTGCTTAGAGAAGTTCTCATAGATTAAAAAAGTAAAAGACGACACACATATTTTTCTGATAGTGTGATGGAATGTACTCTGGATTCCCAGGAGGGAGGGAGTCTATTCCCAGAGGAGCAAGAGGCAGCTCAATTCAGATAATTTGTGTGAGAAAGAGTCCCTTCCTTAATAGTTCTCAGTGTACATGCTTGTACATAGTAAGGTGCTTCAGTTTGGCAAGATTCTGTCCATGGGTGTGGAATAATAATGAAACTTCTTAGAAGAATCACCATGTATGTTTCTTGGTTTGGGGGCCCAACAGTTGTACATATTTTTTCAATTCTTTACAACTGTTCATAAAATTAAAAGGTGTGAATCACTGCCAAGGAAAGATTTCTTGGATTTTAGGCAAAAATAAAATAAAAAATAAAACAGCATCCAACTTTTCCCACACAAAACTGCTAACACCTCACGACTTGTCATTCTTTTCCTATTTCCAGCAACCATTAACTTGTCTCCTCTTTTCCTGTGAACTCCACACCCTCTTCCCAGCACTTTTTCCACTAGTAACTGTGATTTTCTGCCTTCCTTTTCCTGATACACCTCTGGCTTCCTGTGAAAATAGAGGGAAATAATGTCATGTGGTCTGTTAAATCTCCCCATTCTGTCTGTACCCCAACAGGCAAGTATCCATGTGTCTACCACAGTATTTCTCAAGATCAGCAACTTGAAAATGTATGGATTTCAATCTTTAATTCTGGGAGATGAAGTTCACACATCTTCAAGCTGCCAAGTTTGAGAAACACTTGTCTACATACAAGGCGATCTTGGAACATGGTGACATGGGATTGAATACCAAGAGACTGAAGGAGGAGAAAAGTTAATGTGCACAAGAGGATAATGAGTATAAAAAGGAGATTCTAAAAAAAGAATATTTGAAGATTTCATTGTGTGTTCCTTGTAGGGGGAACTGGGAAAAGCATTATCTAATCGAGCAGGAGCAAATTATTTTGCATATTAACCTCGGTGTAAAAAGTGACCTAAATCCATAATGGTATGAAGCCCAACTGTTTGTCATTCTTGAGCCTTACCCTGTGCACATGTGATGCCTCCATTGGTACTCTAATATCATCACTGTAAATCCATGTAGCCATTGCATCATTTTTACAACTTCATCGCCAGTTCATTATCACTTTGATGCAGCCAGAGGCAAAAATACCATTTGCACCTTCCAGGGTGGGATGAAGTTAAATTCAGTCTCACCATCCTTTTTGTAAGGCAAGACATTACACAGCTGGTATTCAGTTCTCAGCAGAAGGCATTTGGCAGAAATGTTTGTCAAATTTGATTTATTTAGTATTATTCAGATTTACAACTTGAAGGCTTTTAAAAAGATATGTGAATTCTAGAGAGACATTTAAATATTCTTCCTGTTTTGTCTCTATGTTGCCAGTTCTACTTTAAGGAGATTTAGTCTTAAATGTTTTGTCATGTAGACTAAAAATGGGTAAGCCTTTGGAAACAATTTCCTACCTTGCATTTTTCATTTTTCTTAAATTTTAGTACTCATTATTACAGATGTCAGTACAAAGTTGAAGTAACAGAATACTGAGCAGGAAACAAACAAACAAACCCATTTTTAATTGTGTTAGTGATTTCATATTTCTATTTATTTGGAAAAATTAATACTCCATGTTTCATGAGGGTTTTCTATTAGAAAATCTTCCAAAATGACAACAAAAGATTCAGTTCAAAAATAAAGAAAAAAAGTTAAATATTAAAAATGTTTTTAATAATATGATAAAATATGTGCACTTTTCAAAACAGCATTATTCCTTAGACATGGAGCTACCACTGAAAAGGCCTCATATTTATAGTATGGAGATTTTCAGTTTGCTCATGTAGGAATTAAAAACTGGGATAGGGTATATTAATATTACTTCCATCAACTTTAAAGAAGCAGTATAGAATGAGTTTTGATGTTTTTGGGAGTATTTCTGAAAATACCATGGCGAGTCAAGAAAACAAATAACTGAAACACAAAACAACAATAGAGTTCCCAATTAAAGCACAAATAACTAGGCTAAGATTATTCTTTGTATATGTAGAAACATAGCTATCTGGAGATGGCTCTAACACTGAAAGAGCTGAAAAGAATGAGAAGAAGACAACTGGCAGTAAGGTGTGAAAAAGAAGAAATGAATAAATATTTAGATGATGTTGATGTTGATGATGAAAGGTAGATAGATAGATAAAGAGAGAGAGAGAGATGACAGATAGATGATAGATAGATGATAGGTAGATGATAGGTAGATGGGGGAGAGAGAGAGAGAGAGAAAGAGAGAGAGAGAAAGAGAGAGAGAGAGAAAGAGAGAGAGGATCACCAAAGAATGACTGGGAGATTGGAAAAATACTTAATAATTTCTTAGTAATGGTTTCCAATGCAGAATATGGGAAACTATTTGAAATCTGAAGTAAGACATGCAGACAGACAGAGAAGAGATAGATAGTTAGATATGATAAATAGACGATAGACAGATAGATGATAGATAGGTAGATAGATAGATAAGACAAACAGATAGATAATCTCTAAATCCAGCAGATGCATATTAATAAATAAATGTTACTAGTACTTTTCTTGGGTTGATTTTAAATCTGCAAGCTAATACAATATTTATCCTTTGTAAAATAATCTCTTTTTTGCTAATCCAGTTGACATTAACTTATATTTGCTAATTATTTTCAAAAGCACCAGTTCATCTTTAGCTCCCATCAGACATCAAAATACAACAGAATACAAAATACAAATGTGATAATTTCTTACTTTAAAGGACAACACACCCACACACGCACGTGCGTGCGCACACACCCACACCCACACAGAGATTTTATTCTTTGAACACTGTTCTGTGGAAAAGTGTTACAGACTGCTACAGAATCAAGGGCTAATTCACTGCAGGATACTAAGTGGTAAAAATTGCCCAAACTCCTTAAAAAAAAAAAAAGAAGAAATCTCTGTGGATGGGAAAATAAACCATAGCCTAAGTATCAGTAGGGGTTCCATTCAAAATAATAACAAACCAGTTCCTACTTGAAAGAGGAAAAATGCTATATGGGGACCTTTGTACCGCTTTTCTATTTTTTTAAAAAAAGCAGTAATTGTTTTAAGTGTCTCAAAAGTTAGTTCTCTCTGTTATCTAGTTATTGGTAGTTTTATATAAAAATTCCTTTGCTGAATATTGTTGGTTTCTTCATGTCTCCTAGAAGAGATTGCCTTTGATTTCTAGACATATAATTTCAGTTCTGTTTTTTTTTCTAAGAGTGTTTTTCAACTACTTATATAACTAAAATGGATGACCCAAAACTGCCACAAAATATTACTCAAACTAGCATTTTAACTTTAAAGATTGCTGATTAGGTTAAACAAATGAGAAAATTGGAATAGGCCAAATTAGTTTAATAATGGAAAAAGGTATATTTAACATTTACAGAACAATCCTACTAAATTGTTCAGTAAGTTCAAATATACCATCCAGCATAATTGACACCATACTGGGCTCAGTGAGAGAAACCCTTCAAATTCTGATAAATAACAAGGAATAAATATAGTCTATTTCTAAAGCTGATCTATAGTCATGTTTATTTTTTAGCAGATTGTTCTATTTATATCCCACCTTTTAGCACAAGTTGGAATACATAACATTAACTGTAGTGAACTTTTGTATTTTCCTACAACTTGAAAAAAGATTCAGGGTGTTACAGATGTCTAGAAAAGCAGTGGATTCTTCTATGTTCTCCTCTCATTTCCTTGATTGTTAAGAGCAGGAACTCAGAAGACAAGGTGGTTCAAATAAGTACAGGTTTACTGCATTCTAATTCTCTCCACAAGGATTTGTACTATGAATAGTCAAAACAAATGGGGGGTAGATAAGAGTCAACAGAATTCAAGATGGGCTGGATTTAGATCGCTTGCGGGCATGAAGAGATTGGAGGCTGATGACATATTTGACCCCTTCTTCAGGCTCAGCCTGGTAATCTCATACATTGAAGTTACATTTGGGCCTATTTATGATTACAGTTTTAAACTCAGAGAGTCAGTTACCAGTAAGTATGAGGACTGAAGATCAGATTTCAAACTTTTTTAGGAAAATTATTGGTAAATCCACCAAGATCTGTATTTAGCAGAGCCTACAGTATGAGAGTATCACAAACCCCATTAAGAACATCTAAAGCAGGAGTGTCAAACTCACATCATCACAGCAGTGTCACATGACATATCAAGCCTTTTTTTCCTTTTGGCTAAACTGAGTGTGGGCATGCCAATACATGATGCATCCAGCCAAGGGCCAGCAGTTTGACAGCCCTGATCTAGAGCAGTCCTTAAGATCTAAAGGACAATATTGAGAGGTTAGATGCTGTGATGGAAAAGCTGTTTTTCTGTCCTTTCAATTTTAAGAAGGAAGAAAGAAAAAGGAAGGACAATTCTTGGAGGGAGCTTAGGAGGAGATGTTAGGTTTTATCCAATCAGAGGAAAACAAAAAGAGGAAAAGAAAGCAAAGATAAAGAGAAGAACAAAGCACCAATCCATGTTTCTACTTATAACATGCCATGTGATCAATAGGATAAAAACTAAACCACAAGTCATAAAAATGGTGCTCATAATTTATTTGTTGTTTTTTTAAGTATAAAAAAAATCAGCTAGATAGAATGTGTTATACCAGGCATAATTTGGACATACTTTCTCTGTTGAGGTTCAGTTAGTGTTACAAAATTTCACATTATTCTCAGTTAAGTCATTGCTTCTAATGGAAAACTAAGAGATTTTGGAATGATCACTGTATGGGAAGGAAGAGTTATTTCTTTTCTTAGCTTAGCTTAGTCCACACCTGCTTCAGTACTCAAATTAACAGTTATCCCAATTGAGAAATTAATATAACCTGTCATTTTGTCCTAACTAGGACTGACAGAATCGACTTGATGCCATATGTGTTTGTTACATATGTGTTCACTGTTATCTCAAATATGTGCTATTTCCATATGGATTGTTAAACGGAAATTCCTTAAATCTAACACACTATTAAATCAAAACTGGCATTGATATTATTTAGGACATTGAAGACAAAAAAGACCATGCACCTTTTACTGTTCATCTCCTTCCTGACAATCAATGGTACAATTTATCTCTCACAGTCCTAATGAAGATCAATCCATCTGGACTTCTATTTAGACTTTCTCTTATCTTAACTGTAGCCTATATCAGATTAGCAATTGCATTTCAGGAAGAGGGAGCTATATCTACTCTTTCCTAGATCCTCTTGAACTACTCCATTGATTGGCAGGGAACACTTTGAAGCAGGAAAAGAAGAATGCACTTATATTCCTTTTGCTTCATTAGTTAGCAAGAGGGAATACTAATAATTGTATATAATCACCACTAGATATATAACATAATCACTGGATAAAATATAATCACAAGAAATTGTTTTGAAAAGCACAATAATGATAAAGTGGACATATGTCCTTGTAACATGCAACATCCTGATAAGATTTTCCAGGATATACCCAACATTACTATTTGCTTGGCCTTCCTGGATCTAATCCACAAATAGAGTATGGCAGGCAAAATTTGCTGTTGATTCTGACTGTATTCATGCCCATGTCACACTGCACCAACGGATGGAAAGAGGATGTAAAATGGAGAGAAACACTTGCCATCCATTGGTTAACGTGATTCATCCGTATCTGTACTCACTTCCGTCCGTTTTTCATCCTCTCTATCCATCCAAGCCATCCATCGACTGAGTTTTCCATCGCCCTCAAAAAGTTTGGCTGCTCAAAACTTTTGAGCGGAAAATGTATCCAATGGCATGCGTTCTGGCATCTGCAACGCATTACGGGGAACATCCATTTCTACATCCTCATCAATCGTTATGCGTCCGCATATATACGCGCTAGGCAATACAGCTGACCGCATCTGCGCCCAAACCTACAAAATCCGCCTTCTTCCAGTTGAAAACGGACTTCCGGGACGCGAAGCGAAACGGACGCTACTATTAGGACGCACAGCTGGTTAGTAGCACGGACGGAGAAAGGATGTGAAAGCGGTATGCAGCTTGCAAAAGAATAGCATTTTGGAAAACAGGGAAAAAACGTTCGCAGAGGGGGAACCGGTATCTCGGATATTAAGGATGTCTAGAGGTAGTGCCGTAGAGGCCCGATGCAAAGGAGGCGACACAATAGTGGAAACCCTATATTGCCTATAAAAAGGGGAGGAACTTCACCTGGATCTCACTTTCAGTCCAGCACCCCTGCTGTGCAGACCTCTGCCAGCCTTCTTCGGGCTCTTGCTCTTCCACAGCCATCCAGTCATTTCCACCTATGGATCGTAACTACACTTCATTTTGGTAAAGCCACCATTCATTCTGCCAACAGTGCGAAGCCATTAGCCAGGCTCTTTTCAATGTTCTACAGAAGAAAAGGAGGCATCAAGAATTGTGCTCTTGTGTGTCCGAAGATGTTTATCGTGGAGGGAGAAGAGCAGAGTACGGGAACTGTACAAACAAGCTGATGTGGGTTAAGCTGTAAGATGCTGGAAGAAAGCTTGACAGAAGCAGTTGGTATCAGAGGTGGAAACTCGTCCCAACCACCGCTCTGGAAGCCCATTAGATGAGCAAGCATGGGCCATGCAAAGCTCCATGGCCAAGTTCGGGGTTATCCGACTTATTTCTTAATCTACATAGGGCTTCTTCAGCTTCATCCTCTTCGACCGTAAATATAGAATGGTCCGATGGCTGGACTAACAAGTTCATGTACACGATGCTTCAGGCAACGGGTCAGCTTTTCAGAGGCCAAGGTATTACTTAAATGCCAGTGACCTCCAAGGAGGAGGCTGGGAAATGCAAACGATCAGTCATTGGGCTCTCCCAGATCCAGAGGTTCCCCCTGCCTCGGCACAACGATCACGCAATGATTACCCTACTATCATATCATGGGAGTATGACGCCGTTCTCCCCTCAAAACCTGACCTTCTGAGGAAGCCCTACACCTTCACAAGACTCCTCTCCGCTCGAAGAGAGGATCTTCACTTACAGGCTGTCCAGTGCAAAGAGACGGGTGGTTGGAAGAATGCTTCTGGCATCCTGGCCAACAGTGTCCAGGTACTTCTCTTACCACCCATGCGGCATCGCCAGAGACCATAGAGGAGGATTGTGGAAGCTTGCTGCAGACTGCACAATCTCATGCGCACCCGCTACCCAGTGTTTTGAGGCAGACACAGGGCTCTTGTGGTGACCTCCTCTAACAAACGTTCAATGTGGACATGGTGAGCCTGCAGGGAATGGGAGGCGAAAGGGCGAAACCTGAGAGACACTATTAGGAATGTGGCAAGGCCCCAACAGAAGCTTCACATAGAAGGAAAGAAGCAGTGACAAATTGCCTCCTAGCGACACTGGTTCAACCTCACCAGCTGGAAGGCCAGTGCAGTGGCAAGACAGGATGATAGATGATTTATGGGATGCTTACCTTCAGCCTTTGTTCTCAATCACAGTTGATGAAAGATGGCCAATGTATTATGTTGGGTGGCGCTACAATGAACAGGGCAATTTAATAAAGAGTTTCGTGTGTGGTTATGTTGGACATGGGTGGATGGAGATATTACATTATTATTGATAATAAAGGGCCAAGGTGTGGACACCTGGAGGTGTGACATACAGTCCCACTATGCTTGCACTGGACCCGTGTTTAAATCTATTCCCACAGCCTATTACCCGTATCCCGAAAGTATTCCTGCCCATCCACAGGTATCCCTGCCCACTCCCACAAGTCTTAAAGTCTTACCATGATACACCAAAGGGGGTATCCACTACAAAAACCCAAAGCCAAAAGCCCATGCGCTCGTCCTCTACTACCGCTATTACCAACATTTATCTCGCAACCAAGGTATCCTCTGCCCATTTGCCCACTGCTTATTACCCATCCCCAAAGGCC